>JABFPN010001550.1:0-28104 GCA_022817305.1 Leptoteleia sp. ZL-2020 | reverse complement strand
TTTTTTTTATTTAAATTTACAACGCGACACAATAATTTTGTTAATTACAATACGATCACAAAACTGTATCATATTATGCAATAAAATATTAAAATTTCACAAATAACTCGCTCTCGGCGTAATATAAGCAAATAATATTGGTTACACAAAACGGGAATGCTTGAATAACTTGCGTGCCCCATAAAAATTCAAAACTATTTCATTGGAAACGTTTATGGGAAGTAGACTTTCACCGTGCATTATTTGTAATGCATTGTCTTAAAGTACACGTGCAGACTTGATCCGGGGCTTATTCCGACGTTGATCTCGGATTTGAAGACAGCGGACCCGAAGTCTGGGCCATAATCAGTGCGTTTCCGACACGTCAAGTGTCTTGTCCAATGCGTTGGCGGCTGGTTAAGGCATTCTTTTGCGTTTCGTGATACTAATGGAATTTACGCAATTATATATTTGCGGGCCGCGCTAAAAATTGTCTCGCTTAAGATGTACACTTTACTAAGTGGCAAGAGATGGCAAAGAAGGATCTTTGTTTTCTAACGAAATATCGCAATTTTATACAATTTAGTAATTAACCTTTTTACCTTTGTTTAAATATCTGTTATTTGTGTAATAGAAATGGTAACATTTTTTTGAAATGTATAATTATTACAATTTTTAAATTCTTACATACACATATTTATATTATAATTCTTAATAATAAATAATAAATTGGTCATGCAACATTAAAAAAAGGCTACAAAAGTTAAATTTTAAAAGACTCCTTTTTCTCAATGTTTGACACAACATTCATGTCATATCATTTTGTATATTATAATATTTATTTGTAATGGTAATTGCACTTTCAACTGTTAAAACTATTATAATAAACATTTATAAATATTAGAAGCCATCTTCGTAAGTGTATACATTTTATATTACATACAAGATGTAACCATAAAACACTGGCGAATGTTGGATTTCAATATCAAGCGGGTTCTTTACCCGCCATTGGTACATTTGGTAGGTTTTTTTGTGCGTCCATTCAGACAAAGCAACTGGGAAGACGAGCATTTCGTTATATGACGCAAAAGAAGTAAACGCTTTGAAAGGTCAAAACAGTTTTAGTCGAAATCAAATACGAGCGTAAATATTTATGTTATCCAATGTTGCTTGAAACCTCAATCAGTATTGTGTCTTTCGATTTAGACAATTTTTTCTCACTTTATTTCAAACTGTAGAATGTATTAATAAAAATTCATCGAATCGAATAAAAACGTATAGTCTAAATTGAAAACAAATATAAATTTATAACATAAAGAAAACAATTGCAAAATTAACAAATGTAATGTTAAACAAGAAAAAAAAAAACTAACGTTTGTGAATTTAAACCTTATATGAAAAACCTACACCCAACAAGTGAGATAAAAATATTATTATGAAAAAATGTTTAATTTTTCATGTTCACGCAAGTTTTATTACGATTATTAGATGCTGGACGTTTTATAGTAGCGTTTATAATGGTTGATAAAGTTCTCAATTTCTCAACTTTTATTGCTCTCAATTCGGCGTATCATTTCTCTTTAACGTGGACGCCAATTTCCTGTGATATGAAATTGTAATTAAGCAAATATGCGTAGCGCTCGTTTCCCATTCGTGGCGGTTATTAAGCGAATTAAGCGACGCACAAGTTCGCGTCGAACGGAGGCTAGTCGGTCTAAAAAATAACCCACGCTGTGTACTGCGACGCTCTTTTCAAGTTCGATCTTTGAATCTGGGTTGTCGGATGAAACTCTTGTCCCTCCACATCCTTTTTAAAAATAATTAAATTTTGCAAGGAGGAAATGCGGTAGGGGAAAAATTGAGTGAGAAGCCGTTTACAGGAAGTGAACATTGACTTACAATAAATTGTGGCAAATATGAAATCTGGTTCAATCGACACATTTTTTCCGAGAGTTATATAATTATCCGAGCAGGTATACAATATGAAAAGGTTAAATTTTAATGCGAAGCTTTTTATCACTGTAAACAAATTAAACTCATTGTTTTATGTATTAAAGTTATGAAATTAGTTGAAAGATTTTTTTTTAAAGTTGATAAAAATGTATTGTTTGTAATAAAATTATATATTTATAGTAGTATTTGTATTTGTAAAAAAGTATCCTGTTAAAATCCGCGTATAGAACACGTAAATACGTATGAAAACATGTAAAATCGTTGACAATAAACGTACTGCGTCATACAAGCCTATACATTTATTGACTACGTTTTTATACGTTATTGTTGTATGTCTTAATACTTGATTTTAATAGGGTATTATGAAATAAAAAATGACCTGATTAAACAAGATAATGTAATATATCAAATGGGATATTTAATAAAATTTTAATGTTCTCTGTTTTCAATCTTTCATATAAAACATTACAAATTTAATAATGAAATAATGAAAAATGAGAAATTTATCATGTAATAAAAAATATTTGAAAACCAACAGATAAAATACTAATCAAGAGTCCAGTAAATAAATCTGTGCTTAAAAGTGATAGGTGGCGCCTGTTTTTCGAGTTTTACGATATCAATATTATCAAGATTCTTGCTCCATGGTCGTAATCGGTTTTTGTCAACGTTCGAGGAAATAAAAAAAAGGACAGTTCAAATCTTTTATGGTGACCTTTTTATACGAAACAATACGTGAGTATTATTGTGTGCCTATTTTTTGAATTTCGACAAATTCAAACTTTGTAATTAAAAGTTTAAGCAATATTATATTCCTTCAGTATTAAAAACGCGCTAAACAATTGGTTGGTGGATTAACCTAGGTAAAAAAGAAACCTATACGTCAATATATAATATTTTTTTATTTTCTTATACGAAATTGTTAACACATGTATGTTTCATTTTTACTATGGTAATTTTTAATAAACTTTCAAATCATTCGTTATTTACTCGTCAAATCAATAATTTTTTAAAGAGAATTTAGATTAAAATATCTTCGTATTTATTCTTTATAAATAATAACTGAAAGAAAGGAGTAGTAGATTAATATTGACTTTATGAAATTATATTTTCTTGTGGAAACTTGAGAATCGAGAATATTTCCAATTATTTGCGCACAATTATAATAATTTAATTTCTTATCAATATATCCAATCCTACAATAAAAATACAGGTATTAAATATATTAATTTTATAATAATACTAATAATAATAGTGAATAAGCATAAATTTGAATTATTTTCCATTCAGAAATTTTGGCTGGCCTCACAAATTAAACAACTTTGAAATTATAAAAAGGATATACATCTATATATTATTAAATAATTATTTATTATAAAATTTTTCTATTATAAATATTTTTATATTCAGAATATAAAAATATATATTCATTGTAATTTTCCTATGCGCGACACAGGTTTATAATACTAATAAAACTTTAATTAAGCGTCTTACGCTTAATATAAATGGCACAATATAATTTCATCAAGAAATACTTTGGCCCATTTATTAATTAAATGTAATTCCCATTAATAAAATCTTTCGACTACTCCCACAAACTACAATGAAATAGCAACTTTCACCCAACGATAATGTTTATCAACAAACCCGCATATGAGGCATAAAATCCCGAGTCCGATGCTTCGTCATCTTTCAGATACGCGCAGGCAAGGAGACACCTGAGACTGATTCACGTTTTATGTATACAATAGGAAAAAGAAGGGAAGAAGAAGAAGAAAAAAAAAAGAGTTATATTTTCTTCGTCGCACGACTGCCATGAAATGTAAAGTTTTGCAGTTGCACAGGCAAGTTGAATAGTGTCCGAGTTTGTCATCGGCCTACCCCCCCCCCCTCCCCTTCCACCAGGCCCACTCAACACAACTAGTACAACGCGATTTGACAGAACGCGCGCCAGCAGTTCAACGATGACACTTGGCGCGCGCGCTCATTACGAAATAATGGTCCCATACATTTGGACCAAGTAATTGTCAAATTGAGACTGTAAATAATTTTAACTTTCAACGATAGAAAAGCAGCGTTGGTCAAATTTTTATGTAAGAATTTTCGGTCCAAGTCAGCGAGTGGTTTATCAAAAAATATTTGAAAAGTTGACTCAAGTGTTCCAAAGTGCTTTGCAATGGTTTAACTAAAGGTTCAGCAATTGTCCTTACATCAAAAATCCAAATTCGAATTCGAACAAATAGTCGTATTAATCTTAAATAAGACTTCCAAA
Organism: Leptoteleia sp. ZL-2020; assembly: GCA_022817305.1. Lineage (NCBI taxonomy): Eukaryota > Metazoa > Arthropoda > Insecta > Hymenoptera > Scelionidae > Leptoteleia > Leptoteleia sp. ZL-2020. The sequence continues at coordinate 23,900 of JABFPN010001550.1, read as the reverse complement.
TGTACTGGCAACAAGTGGTCTCAATAGTTGAGTGTTCTCCAAAATTGAATTACACGGTGACCGGTAAAGGAATTGAATTTCAACATGGTGATTAAAGTCAATTAAATTGTTCTCCTGAGTGGTGGATTTAAAATAAAAAAAAAAAAAAAAAAAAGGGAGGGGAGACAAAGAAACTGGTGATAATTGCCAGCGGTAATTTTTGCCGTCGATCGACACGGGGCGGAGCTTGTCAAAACTACTTGTTGCGCTGGGTGAATGAAATTGGCAGCGATGCGCGCCAGTCACGTGCGGTTATGAAAATAACGTTGGCGTAAGATGAGCGGCTGAAAAGAGCGGCGTGAAAAGTGAAAACAAACATGTGCAGTGAGCGCTGAGGAGGGCGCGCGGATGCGCGGTTATCAAAATGGACTGATAATGGCAGCGCTGAAAGAATCCGAGTGACACGCAAATCGTCGCGAATTCCGCGTCGGGGCATACGAGCGTGGATAAGAAGGTTCGTCGTTTGGTGGGAAAAATAAATGGTGAGTGGCGCGCGTGACCCGCCCTGCCCTCAAATCTCGTTCCGGGCCACCAATATTCTTGCCGGCACCCTAATGACCGTCCAAAAATAATCTCCGACTATTTTAATGCACTTTCTTGCGCTGTAATTACTCTGACGCTTTTTTCGGAGCCTCATTCATTATCTCTTTAAATGCCGAATTCTGGCGATTCAAGCAAGCTTGTTTTTAGTAAGCGAAACACGACTTGTTTGCTCAAATTAAATTGCCGCTACAATTTTCAGTTCCGATCGAATCATTGTACAATTTCATTTCGTTTATTTCGAAAGTAAAGGAATGATCGTGTTTTTTTATAAACATTCACGAAAAAGTATAATTATATTAATCTTGTTTATTCGATAAAGCATTTCCGACCAGCATTCACGTAATTGATACAAATTAATCGATTAATTACCGCCGACAAAAAATAGATCGAATCATGGTTGAGAGATAACTAACAAAAATTTTACATCATCGTGAGGAGAAGCGAGGTTAGAAACCTTTATCGCGGTATTTATCGCGTTCATTAAGATAGTACCATTTTGTCAAACATACGCAAGGAATTATTTTTTCAATACGTTGCAACATGTCTTGAGCATTTTCCGTCTTCCTCGTAGTGTCAAATGGTTTCCCCGAAACTATTAACATTGAAGGAAAATTTTTATATATAGGCTTTTTTTAAAAAAAAGTGTTTACAAGGATTAAAATTTTTTCCTCATTTGATAAAAACGTGTTTTAATAATATGATTTTACCATTCAGTTTTAATCATTGTTTTAACATAAATTAAAGAAGAAAATGTTCAAATGTCATTTATGTATTTCTTAAACAAATTATAGCTTTTACAAATATTGTACGGTTAACAGCTTGAAATTAAACATTTTCAAATAGAAAAGAAAATGTTTTTATTTACAGTAAAATTAATTGCCATTCCAATATATCCTTAAATTGATACAAAAATGGTAATTTGTCACATATATATCTTTTGTCTCAGTGTTGAAAAAATATTCCCTGGTGCCAAATGATTTTTATCCAAAAAGAAAATATCATTTTGTTGATAAAAACGTGTTCCACCAATTTGACTATATTTGATATGCAGTTAATACAAGATAAACAGATTATTAATAACCACAATAATATTATGTTGTCGTAAAAGTAAAATGTAATTTCGAATTTTTGTGTTTACCTACGAAGGTTTCATAAGGCAAACGCCGTTATTTTACGACACCTATCAAAACATTAACTTGTGCGCAAACAAATGGGTCGCCATGAGAAAAATCTAAATGCCAAGAGGGGAGAAAAAAGTGTTGAACTGACAATTCCATCCGGCATCGGTTCAAAGCAAAAGTCCGCGCAAACGAAGGGGAGTTATCGGGGGTCGTCGGGGAAAGCAATAGTTGCAGTTGCAAATATCACCCGAGCCATGTTTCGTTTTCGTTCTTAACAATGAGGTGACTCGTAAGATTTCTCTTAATTATCGTAGATTCTCAATGACATTTTCTCGCATATTCTGTTCCAATTATAATTAATCAAACGAACTCGGACAGCGCGGAGTAAAAAGTAAAATTAATATTTTAGTTGGCAAAAACTGTCAATTTGTTGACAATTATTGTTTGAAAGCTGACAATATATACGTCATAATGTTGATTGACACTTTTTACTAACTTGAGATAGTAGTTGATTAAATTTGTTCACGTATATAGCCAGTTTACTAACAATGTGATTTTTATTAATCTTTTCTCAGTGCGTAAGTAAAAAATTGTAAGAGCTTTGGAGGGATAAAAAAGGAAAAGTTTTACAGCATAAAAGGGAAGCAAACGTATAAAAACAATTAAAGTCCATAAACGCTAGAGAAAGTAATGACTTTTGGGAGGCAGGAATTTTGATAAGGTGCCAAAGTGAATTGGGGAATGATTGTGCCACAGGTGACGTTTAATGGCATGCATAAAAATTATTTAGGTCAGATTAGATTAAGCGTGTTTGTCGCGGGAATGTCGAAGGGACCGAAGATCATCAAAGCGGGAACAGAAAGGCAACTTGCCACTTTTGTTCAATGATATGTTCCACACATGTGATCTATTATTAAATCGTCTATATACGGTTCCCGGGATAGAGTACCACTTATTATTCGGACAGAATGTCAATTGCTTATTATAAAACGTTCGTTGTACTTGGTTTATTTCTTCTTTCAATTCACTAATTATGCCATTTCGTCGTGTTGTTTTTCATCATTTTTTAACTTTATTTATAGACAGATGAAAGTTGAGGTATTATCTTGGAAATAATATACCAATATAAAAATACAATTATTTTGAACGAATAAATTTCTTTAAAGAATTACATTTAAAATCGTTTTTCTTTATGTCTTATCAATATTTTAATACATGTCGATTACTAATTTTGTAACATTTGATTTCTTTATTCAAATTTAATATCGTTAAATAATATTAAATTTACAAGTATATATAAAATAAATAAAATTGGTTTGAAGACAGAAATCAATTACCTAATTGAATTTCTTCAAAATATAAAAGAAAAAAAAATAATTTTCAATTGCAACATTTTATATTTCAATCGTAGATTGACTTTAGCCGCAATGAAAATTTCTTTTATAGTTTAAAAATAAATTATCAAGTTTTAATGAATCAATTCCATTTTTTTACACAGCTGCAATTATTTTATTTATTTTGAATAAAACGAGAAGTTTAGATGTATCTGAGTAATAAGAACAAATAGAGAGAGAGAGAGAGAGAGAGAGAGAGAGAGAGAGAGAGAGAGAAACTTTAATCGTATTTGAATGGAATATCAGTAACACGAATCAAACTCCATTGTTCGTCGATTCATTGTTTGTGAGACAAAAATTCTTATCAAATGTGTAACGACATTTCGTAAATTCCCGTATAAACACGGAACCTCACGTGGAACGAATGCGCGTAGTACTTTCACCATGAGTCAAGTTGAGTCATTCATTGCCATTCATATGATTAGCTCGGGAATCATTGGGTGACGTCATAACGCGAGGAATTCCGCGCAGATGCATTCGCTGCCTGTTTTCAATAATAGTGGGAATTTAAAATGCTAACGAACCGGTTTTGTTCGTTATGCCGCAATGGTATTGGACAATTGAAGGTGAAGGCAATTTTAGATAACGAAAATATAAGAAAAATTGCCGTGGCAGCACAGTAAAAATCTGGCACGATTATTTTTTGCCTATATTGTACAAATAGCTTTAAGGTTACAGCATAGTAACTCTTGATCATTTTTATCTTTTCCGCATGTTTCAAGATGCCACCGTTTTTACGCTTGCTCGTTGATTTGTTTAAAACGTCTCCTACGTCTTGACTTTCGAGTCATTTTTTTTCAGCCACAAAGGGGACATACATCGGTCGTTTGTTAATTTTTCTTAATTAAACTCAATCGAGGTTAATGCACTGTTGTTTAACCCTAGTTTACCAAATCCAGCACCCTCGGTACGAGGCACGCGGGAATTATTCTCATTAAACGTTGAAATTACTATAAATAAGAGAGACACAATTTTTGCGAGAATTCAGCGATATTTCGTTTTAAAGATTAGTCGACGACATTCATTTCCAAGCTAAAAAAGTACTGAATTATTTGTATGAAACAATAAAAATATTTCTTATCATTAAAAATGGAAATATTCAAACGAGTCAGATGGTTTAATTGAAGTGCTATCGCGAACCCGTCGTTTTGAGATGTCAAAAAGTTAAGAATAATAATAATAATAATAATAATAATAATCATAATCATAATAATAATGATAATAGTAATACAGAAAGTAAAAGATGTAATTATTTCATTTGCACTCGATTAAGATAAACGAGTGTAACGAGTGTCTATTTAAACAGGACGTTATCAATTCTCCGTGGCAATATTGCAATTAATCAAAAATTGAAATCTTTTTAACAAGAAAGTACGCAGAAAAGTATTGACCAGGAAGACATGATCCGCGAAGAGACGCGCCGGGCAAAAATATCTGCAAATAATAAAGAAAGCTTATTATAATATAAATAGCGGGCTTAATCTCGTCGGAGTGCGCGAAGCGTTTCAATTAACAACAGTGCGTCTTTCGCGCAAGATTTATATGCGTCTCGTTGCTCGTTGCTGTTTTTCTCGTTCGTTATCGGCGGACGATGTTCCTCGATGATTTGCCCGCTTCGTCGGTTAATTGATTAAGTTCAGTAATTAATTCCAACCGCATTAATATAATTAGAAATAACCGTCAATTAATTTGCCACCGTTGCTTTGATATGAAAGTTGAATCGAAAGAAATGGCAACGTTTGATTCATGTGAAAATTTGTTTTCAGGTGGCAATGGATCAGCTTAAACAACACGCGTACAACATCAGCGACGATATGTTGATTAGCGATGACTTTTCAAGGTAATTTCAATTTTAAAATAAATTTGTAAAAGAAATTATGGGGTTGGTAAACGAAACGTTTTTTCACTAGGATCTTTCAGATATATGGCTGTTTTTCAGTAAAAATTACTTTTTTTTTGTTTTCCAAGGAAATATTTTTGTTCCAAGTATGAACCGTTTAAATCTGATGTTTTTGCATTTAAAAACAATATAATGTATTCAAATATTAACATGCAATTAAAACAAAATTAAAAGCAGTATAATTTTCTGCCATATTTTTCTCAGTATAAAAGCATTAATTGTGAAATAAATTATAAAACGTATATAATGAATAATTATTTGATAATAATTTATAGACGGATAAATAAACTGGCGTAAATAATTATAATATTAAACGTTTTATGCTTTATCGCTAATTTTGTATTTGCTCTGAAGTGAAATTTAAATTAAGCAAAAAAGATAAATTTTGTCCGTATGAAATGCACAAGTTAAAATCGTGTGGAACGAAAGCAGCGGTAAAGGAAAAAATTACGTCGTTGATAAAAGATTTGGTTTAACGAATGGTTGGAATAGAATTTCGAAGAGCGGTGTGACTTTTCAGATTCATTCAGACCCTCCGTTTTCAACGAACAATCGTATAACGAGAATTCCATGCCATTTGTGCCCCAGTGATGCGATGTATCAGGGGAATTTTCGATGATTATCATAAACTTTTTTTTATTTCTTCCGGGATATATGTGTTTCATGTTGATACATAAACATTTATTTGTTGACCGGAAACTTAAAATTAGACATGACGAGTGTTCCACGTTGTCCTTTGTAAATTGTAGTATTTTAATACACTTGAATAAACAACACTGTGCCGTTTATTTAAATTATTATAATTAATATATGTCAGCAAACAGCCCGAGTTTTGCCAACCAAGATGATGGTAATTTTTCAGTTTTTTTCAAGCATATGATCAGTTTACTAACAATGCTGGAAATTTTTATTGTATTTTTTCCCTCCGTGTAGAATGAGGTAGAAAGATTGAAATTTCAATATCTTTTTTATAATACAAATTATCGAATTGAATTTTTAATAATTTGACGATTCCTTTATCTGGATAAGGCTGAATGAAAGAAATGAATTTTAGGTTTTCGTGGCCCTTGCGAACATTCGCGGCCTGCGCTTCGATACTCATCATGATAATTGGATTGTTTGGCAATTTATTAACCATTATAGCTCTATGCAAGTATCCAAAAGTTAGAAACATCGCAGCTGCGTTTATAATAAGGTATATCGCTTCGACATTGGTCACTTTTTACTTTATACATTTTGGTATCAATTTTTTATCGTTATGTTTCATCATGTTCCATAATATTAAAACAAATTGCAGAATTAATATTGAAATATATTTATATTTAGTGTACAAAAATATTTTCGCGAATTAAATGGTGCGCTACAAATGTTTCAGCTTATGCGTAGCAGATTTTATTTTTTGCTTCCTAGTATTGCCCTTTGACTCGATTCGATTTGTTGATGCGAGTTGGACTGAAATAAGGTTCCTATGTATATTAGTGCCATTTTTGAGGTATGGCAATGTTGGAGTCAGTTTGCTCCTTGTGGGAGCTATAACGATTAACAGGTGTTTATTCCTATTTATACGTATATTTATTACAAATTATTAAATTACAATTTGAAATATTGATTTCGAACGTTTGATTGATTAATTGAAAAATGATTTGGGTATATTTCAATTCATTCAAACACATTCGTATCTGTTACTTGACGGAATGTATATATTTAACAACGATGAAACGTTGATATTGCAGGTACATTATGATTACACATCACAGTATTTATAACAAGGTTTACAAGAAACACTGGATCGCCTTGATGATACTTTTTTGTTGCCTCTTTTCATACGGAATGCAAATTCCCACTTTAATAGGTTTATGGGGTAAGGAAAAGTTGAAACAATTCTAAATTTTGTTCAAGGACCAAGTTTAAATATTGGCAAATTTTATATATAAGAATGCGCAAATTTTTCAAATTGGAAGGAATTTTGAGAAATCTAAAAAGTATTATTCTTTTTTTCGCAGGTGAATTTGCCTACGACCCATTTCTGGGTACGTGTTCCATCGTCCGGGACGATAATGGTCGAAGTTCCAAGACTTTCCTGTTCATCACTGGATTTGTTATTCCCTGTATAGTTATAGTTGGCTGTTATACAAAAATTTTCTGGGTAGTTCACAGGTAACCATCTAATAACTTGTTTCCAACCGTTACAACAAGCTTGCACAACATTTTTCTATCTTCAAAATAAAACCCCACAGACAATTGACACAAAAAAAAAAAAACTTTTTACTCCCCTTAAAAATAAAATGTATTGGTAGCCCGCAGGGCTACCAACATATTTCATTTTCACGGCGAGTAAAATATCGTACTCAACTCGAACAAAAGTGGTTTTAGATTGGTAACTCAAACCAAAGGCTCGAGTTACCAATTTAAAACCATTTTTTTCCTCGTGGAGTAATATACTATTCCCTTGTATTAGGTAGAAGCAATAAAAGACGCTGACTTAAAGTTTACATCGAGGTAAGCAAAGACGCCAACTTTTCTTTTACTATTGTATAAAATTGAACTTTTACGGAAATTGTTAATCTCTAGTACCAAAACTAAATGTTTGCATTGACTTATTCAAATAAGTTGTACAATAATGTCACGAATTGAGAATTTTAATTCAATGGCCGAATGTTAAATGTAATTAAAATAAGTGAATTACTTTAATTTGGTAATAATACATTATTGATTATTATTAATAATTAATAATACACTGAGAAGAAGATTGGAATAAAAATTATTATACTGTATTTGGTAAAATGCGGGGACTAATGACATCCTCTTGTTATATATAATATATAGTTTAAAAAAACCCGTAAGATAAACAATCATTTTTATTATAATAACTTGTAGAATTCTTGTAAGCTTTTTTTACACTGTATTTTAAACATAATAAAAAAATGTCACTTGCCCCCCCCCAACCTCTCCAATCCTTTTAGATATAGAATAATAATTTTTTCCCAACTTTTTTCTCAGTGCATTTAATGACGTACGAGAATATATCAGCAACGTGAATTTACCGACAAATGATACTTTTATAATGCTTAAGAAAATTTAATCGCTACGTCAAATACAATCTTAATCGCATTGTTTCAACGCGTTACCCTATAATGATAAATTAAATAAGAGATTGATGTCATTTTGTATCAACGTTACCCGCTCCTTAAGAGTACCAATTATTCTACGACATTCTTTTCCAACATAACGACGAACCACGACAAAGATCATTTGTCATTGAATTATACGGAAAAGGTAGCAAACTCGATTGACTTTAAGCCAGCTCTTTTTCTCCTTCACTCCCACATCTCTCATGCCGAAATCGCGCGAGAATTTCGAAAGTAAGTTTTCGCGCGACGGAAACTAAAGTCAACGCGATATTGCTGCGCTCATCATGACACGTAAGTTTGGCGGTAAATTGAACCATTTGCTATCGATTACGCAGCTCGGAATCAAGGATGCGTAAGCACGCGTCGCCGACGATAAAGTCACCGCACGTCCCAGGCCGGGACACGCGCGAAACTAAGCAACGCCGGAGCGAGTGGCGAATCACTAAAATGGTCTTGGTGATATTCCTGAGCTTCGTCGGTTGTTATCTCCCGATCACAATTGTAAAGGTCGCTGACTCCGAGGTCAAGTATCCAGGTAAATGTCGCGTTTATCGACGGCTTTTATGCTTTTTCGATTGAAGCCGTCCCTCGAGGAGGAGCTAAGCTTGCTGCCACTGTTGATTCAATATTTATTCTCCGATAGCAACCGCGGTCCATACAAAATGATGGATATTATTGATCGAAAGATTCCAGGAAATTTTTATCTTGTATAATGAATAATTTTTTTGGTCCAATAACGCGATTCGAGTCTGAGTTACACACCACGCACACACACAGGCACACACACATACACACACTCACATACACGCGCACACCGGTTATGATTCATTGAAGATAAATGACGAATCTTGTTTGTTTGTCGTTTCCGTACAGTCTCTCATTTTTTGCTATTAATGGTAATTTCACTGAGAAAAAAGTAACAGCAGTACAGGTAAAATTTAAAACATTTCATATTAATTTAAGGACACGTCCGAACAGTGAACTTGATTACCCTTAAAAGTAGTAATAATCATGATAATCGTTGGAGCCATTTTTTAGTATTTTTTAATTAAAAGTTACTACAAATTTTCTACATTTTACTATTGTTTGTAACAAAAACGTTTACTTTCCCAAAATATCTTTAAATTGGCATATAAATTAGTAATTTTAGATATTTCTTTTTTCTCAGTGTTGGTTATTACACATTTATTCAGTATTTATTAATCCAATACGATAATTTTAATGTTTTGAAGTTGTATTGAGAAAAACGTGGCAGTAAAATTTGCAAAATTTTATATTAATTTAGGGGCATGTCCCTAAAAAGTAAAGATTTTTATATAATGAAATAATAATTTTAATAGCTACAATTTTATTTATAGCCAAAATATTCATTATTCCAATATAAATTTAAATTATATTTTATATTTCTTTGTTTTTTTTCCAGTGTAGAAGGGGGAACCTTGTTACATTTGTATCTCCTGTAATAAAAGTAGAATCAACGAGAAATTAAAATTATCAACAAATGAAAGATTATATATTGCAGAAAATCAAAAAATTCTTATTCATCAATAATTGTTTATAATTAAGAATCAATTTAATTTCTTATAGTTTTGATTTCTATCGACTTTACTTTATTTACAGGGTTTTTATCTTATTGTCAGATTTCGTCATACGTCACGATTATTTCTTTTCAATTCATTTTTGGAATTCTTGATGCGAGATAAGATAAAGATATTGACATCTTTTGATTTCATGTAAAATGTAGACTAACTGATGAAGCAACGAACTTGTTTGTTACAAATATCCCTAATAAATTGCCCCTAAAAATTTCTTAAAGCATTTTTCGCAATATAAAATTTGTGTACATAAATCTACGAGACAAAAAATATATAGCTAGGCTATTTTAATTCTCATTAATTTAACTTTTTAAAGCGTCTATTGAAGCTAGTGTTTAATAAAGTGCAATATTTGGAGAGTATTACTTTTTGTAAGTACTTTCTATGACTTGAAAAAAGTGATGAAAAGTAAATCGGATTAATTAAACTAAATGGAAATTAGATAAATGTCTCTTTAAATGCGTATTCTCTCTGTATATATGGTATATCCCCCCCCCCCTCCCCGCACGACCGACTCAACCCGACGGTCAGCGGGTAATTGTTGATATTAGGGCAATAAATTACAAGATAATGTCTGACCTGTACAGGATTTCACGTGATAGGATACCTGCTGCTGTACTTCACCAACTGCGTGAACCCGATAATCTACGTGATCATGAATAAGCAATACCGGCAGGCATACGCTGGCGTGATTAGCTGTTCGCGGATCAGGGCGAGCTTGACGCCGCACGGTAGCAGCGCACCGGGTCAAAATAACTTTGTCCAAGGTAACCACCAGTTCGTTACGGTCACCAAACTCTGACCAAAATACCAAGTGCGGCTACTTTATTCGTAAGTGAAGGGCACTCTAAGATTTGGCCTGGCATGACCTGGAATTTTCCAATAACTTTATTCACAAAGGAACATATATCTCTTTTACACTTAACACCTCAGCATTTGGTCCCGGAAACGGCACCAAACACTGACCGCGCTTCTTTTCTTTTGCCGTTCGAAAGAGTATATATATATAAAAAAAAAAAAAAACAGTCCCACCTGTTTTTTGCCTCGTAAACATCGGTATATAAATAAACAATATAAACAAAATGGAATAATAGACTGGAATTGAACGATGAAAAAACGAGCGCGCCATTGTTCGCTTGGATCTTTGTTGTTGATGTCCGGATTTTTCAACTGTCTTTTGCAGGAGTAGCTGAACAGAGCTAAAAATGCACGTATGTTTACCTACTAACGCAGATCCGGAATAGTTTAAGACACGCCGCAAAAGCTAGGTACTAATTCGAAAGACTTTAATGATGTGCGCGGTGTTGGACTGTGTTTCGTACCATGGCTGTGATTAAATTAATCAGTAACGTCCATTACGACAAAAGGTTATGACAATCATGCTTCTTATTTTCTACTTACACACGTTTACTAAACAACTTGAACGTCGACACGTTTTCAGTCAAACTGATTATTAACAGTCGTTGTATTGGGTTCCACGGAGCGGTTTTTAACTGCTAAATAACAAAAATCGATTTGTTTAATTATACTTGTAATTGTAAATAACAACCTAATGGATGTTAATTTAAGTGTTACTTAAACTAGGGAGAGATCGTTTGATTATGGACAAACAGCGGTTTCCCGTCTTGATAAAGACGGGATAGCGCAAGACAGGTGCTGCCACTAGTGCTGCCACAAACGACGATCTTTACCTATTATACTTTTCAATCAAGGGTGCTTATCACAACGTTCTGTGCACTGGAGTGGAATTCAGATCCGATCCGTATCCGATCCGCATCCGATCCCTATCCGATCCCTATCCGATCCCTATCCGATCCGAATCCGATTCGAATCCGATCCATATATGTTCATATTTGTGATATTGTGATGTCTGTTATGTGTTATATCTCCGTCTATGAAAATCTCTATTGGAAGGCATATTTAAAATATAAAAAATTTTTATATATTAAGTATTATTTTTCTGTTTTTTAAATTAAAGTGATATTTTAATTATGATTAGAAAAAACGACGGAAACTTAGTAATATTGTAATAAATAATAATATTATTAATTTATTAATAAATTTGAATTATATTTATCTTATAACTAGCTACATTTATAACTAGTTAATATATAACTATTAATTAATTAATAGTTAGTAAATGATTTTAAATATATATAACCGTTGACATACTTTGCATTGTTTCAAAGTAATAGTTACATATCTCAAAATTAGAACTGAATTTGTAGCTATTAATTTTATTAATTTAATTTATTAATAATTTCATAATACAATATTATTCAATGTAATGTTACTAATTTGTGATTTTTTTCTAATTATAATTAAAATAGCATTTTAGTTTCAAGTTTTATATTTTAAATGCCTTCCAATAGAGGGTTATACGGACCGAGAGATGACACATAATAGATATCACAAAAATGAACGGATTCGGATCAGATTCGGATCAGATTCGAATCAGATACGAATCTGCAGTGGCATCACGCTCTCGCTCAAATCTCGTTCCATTCAAATTTCATTTCAATTTCGCTTCCATCTAATTTCAATCTCGTTTAATTTTCGTTCCATCTCATTTAAATTTCGTTTCAGTTTTGTTTGAGTGAGAAAACCATAAAATTGCGTTTGCGAGAGTGAATCAAAACATCGAAACGAAATTTAAATCAAATGAAACGAAACTTAAACGAGATTGAAATTAGATGGAAACGAAGTTGAAATGAGATTTGAATCGAACGAGATTTGAGCGAGAGTGTGATGCCACTGCAGATACGGGTCGGATACAGGTCGGATACAGATCGGATACAGATCGGATACAGATCGGATACGGATCGGATACGATTCGGATCGGATTCGGATCGGATCTGAATTCCACTCCTGCTCTGAGCAGTGCTCAAATTGTTCTCATTGGTTACTTTATTTTATTATTGGTTAATACCACATGAATGAACCAATGAGAACAGTTTGAGCACTGCTTAGTGCAGTGCTCAGAGCTAAGATAAGCACCCCAAGTTTTGATCTTCTTATTAAATCCAAATTTTTATTTTGGGATATTTTTAGTTGTTGTTTTCAAATCTTGTTGAAAACAACGTATACAACATAAAAATACATATTAAAACATACACAAACGTAGGCAATGAACAATTGTGCATACAAAAATATGTATATACAAGTGTACGTTTTTGTCCGTTATGTGTTTCAATACTTCATTTTTAATAAAGTTAGAGCGATAAAATATTATCCTTTTCTTAATAACTGGTGTATCTTAATGTTATCTGGTGTTTTTTTTTTTTCATTTGCTTGAGAATGATATGAATTATTCTATTTTACAAATGTAGAAACAAATCTGTCTTTCTTTATATATTAAAATTCAAAAAAATTATCAATAATTAATAACTTTTCTTCAAGTTATTTCTTAATTTATACAAGAATAAATTACACATTTTTTAATATACTTTAAATGGTCATATTTAGTTAAATAACGTATAATAAAAGAATAAGAAAATCAAAAACTGAGTTGTTTTTTGAATAGAAACCGAGTAACAGAGCTCATCATTCTATTGTCATAGCATTAACATGATCTCTGCCTTAATTTGAATTGTTTTCATAAACTAATTTCACACTTGTTTCGACCACACGCCTCTCATCATACCCTATAACAAACTAAAGTATGTATTATATTAAAGAGAAACTGTATAAAACGTTAATTTTCAAATCTTTACATTGTTTTAGCAAAAATTAAAATATATATATATATATATATATATATATAAAGATGTCATTTCGATTATGCATTTATACTTTTGTATTACATTTTAATGTATAACAGTGATGATATATATAAAAATACATCTTTATTTCCTATTGATCTTACTACTCAATTTGTGACACCCAAGTTCAATACTATATGTATTTTTTTGTGTTGATAGCAAAATTATACAGTTGAGATGTAATCATGAATAAATAATCTGACAATTTATCGGTAATAAATAACAAACAAAAAATAATCAATTTCAAGTATTCGTAACGTTTGTTGTTTTTTCATTGTACCATGGGAACATTTTGAATGATTAACTCTTAGAGGACCGGCATTTGAGAAATTTTAAAAAATCGTTTTTCCTATAGAAAAGTGATCTGAAGCATATATCAAAGGACAGAATAAATGTCAAATGTTTGGAGATCAGTGATCTTGCGCCATATGGCGTATCCCGGTCCTCTAAGGGTTAAAAGTGATATTTTTTTGTATATTAAATTGAACAAATGTGTCATATTAAACAAACATTAATTATGGAATTAATTGTTTTGCTTGTGTTTTACAAATTTTAATGCTTGCGTTGCCTAGAAAGTTTTAACAAAGTTTTCCTTCTCTTTTCCTTTTTTCTTCCATTCTTTTTTAACAGTTATTAATAATAAAAAAAATGTTCATTCTTAACATACGTTCTTGATTTAATACAAAGGAGAGTAGTTTATCTCCCCCCCCCCCCTCTCCCCCAGTGTGTACACGTGTTTTATATTAAAGTATAACATTGTTTATACTTGGAGTTGGTGTTTCTCTCTCTCTCTCTCTCTCTCTCTCTCTCTCTCTCTCTCTCCCTCTCTGCTTATAAGACTAATGAAATGTTAATGCAATTTGTCTGAATGTTGAACATTGCGTTGCGAGGCAACCGTTTTAATAAGTAACATCTTCATCAATTTGGATCCTCTTATAAACTTGTTGTAACGATTGTCTGTTCGCCTCTTTGCAGATTATTCGAAAGATTATAGCAAAACCATGGTGTCGACGGTCTCGATCGCCATGAATTCCGTGAGAAACGCACATCACGACGACGAGGAGCTTTAAAAGAGGAGCAGTCGATGCCTCGACAATTGCAAGGCACAACCTACAAGTGGGATCAACAATAACGACAAAGTATTTTTGCATCACATTTAGATAGACACATTTCTTTTATCATAAATAATTTATTCTAGTTCAGAAATAGTACTTTATAAACAACTTTTTTTACTTCAAGTTCTATATATATATATTTGTTTCGTTAATTTTTCAAAAAAATTACTTTTATTCGTTTTTCACCTGCTATTGATATCTTATTAAGAATGAAAATTTGTTTCATGTTATGCTGAACATTCTTTCTAAATTGTTAACATTCAGTAATAGTAATTATTTATAAAAAAAAGGTAGACAAACGTTTACACTCAAAGTATATGGTTGAATTTGAACTTAATCATAGACGGTACGTTAAGTTAATTATAAAATTGTTATTTTAATTTTAAATGTATAATCGAGTTATTGTATTTTTTGCGATTATTTCTTTTTTATTGCGATTATGATAACTGTGTTTACATTTAATTGAACCATTTTTAATGCTAGTATCAAAATCGCCATACTTTCTTCCAAGCGTGAACAAAGTGTTTTAGGATTAAACGCGTCCAAAAGTATTTTTCCTTTGTGGATAAGAAAAGTAAAGATTGATGGATTATATTTTACGTAATCAAATTATTTTATACGTTTTATTTAATTTGGCCATTATTGTACATTCCAAAGAATTTTATACAGGTAGTTGTACCGACTGCAAAGACTTGTAAAAAGTATTGAGCTTATTTTTAGTAGTTTAAACTATAAAATAATAAAAAGTTGAATAAAACATCCGTAATACTGTTTACGTCTCTATTAAAATGGAATACATTTTCCAATCTATTTGTTATCACGAAAACTGTTTCATCTTTCAGATGCATAGACCCATATACATATGCAATATATTTTCAGTTTACGAAAACATATCGCTCGTAAATTTATGACATTTTGTAATGTATGAAAAACATTTTTCGTTTTAATAGAGGTATTTGCGCGACATCGTAAAAAGATGAAACATTAAAACGAACCAAAGGACGGTAAAAGCGCATTTACAAACGTGTAAAAATGTACAAATTATGATATCGGAAAAAAAAAGAAACTATGTACAAATTATTGCAACGTGATTAGATTTGCCGCCAACGCTGCGCGATTTTATTTACACAGAGCGCGCGATATTGTTTGCTGCCTGCGCACCTCGTATTATATAATTAGTGGTGATTACGATCTTAGTCAAAATGAAACATACATCATCCAATCGATTATTGGATTGAACCCCCTCATTTCATACCTCCACAAATTTAGCAATTAAATAAAGAAATAAATAACTTTTTTATGACTCTAATAGACCCGAATATCCTTAAATAAATTAGAAATATTGCTATTCTTGTTTTTTTTTTTGATTCTATTCTATTTATTTTTTATTTGATATTCTATCTATTTTCGTTCACTTCCTTCTTTATCTTAATTTGATTTCTTTATCTCAGTTTTATTTATAGAAGGAATATTGTGATTCATTTTGACTAATCACTGTTACATATAAAATGTGTAAAAACGTTTTCTTTCAAAAAATAAAAAAAATGAAAAAATCGTATGAAATGTCGTCTCAAAATGTTAAAATGCTTGGGTGAATACTTCTCTTTTTGTTTGTTCCTACTATGAAATTATATAAAATCCACCTTATAGAAACTTACAGCAACTATTCCTTTGGTTTTTTGGCTCTGAATCGATTAATCTTATTGATTGCCTGATATTATTTTCAACTCTTGCTTTAGACTTTAAAATGTTTTGGACTAAAAAGTGCATGGCTTCATCTGCAAACAGAATTAATTTATTTTAGGAATCATAGTAGTTGTATAAATATTATATTTGCCAAGATTTTATAATTGTTTTTAACGTAACATAATGACATTTTCAAACACAACAAGTTACTCAACAACACTTTTCTCGATAATTGTGTAACTCTGAAATAATATTTTATCAGCATTTAAAAGTCTTATTTTTAAACTAATTTAAATTATATGAATAAACAGGAAATGTTTGATTTGCCTTCAATTGTAATGTATCTCCAATAATTTATAAACAAACGTATTTCTGCTTATTTTTAATGCAATATAAAACTTGAAATTTCATCATGAAATAAAAGCAAAACAAGTTAAAAAATAAATGAAATATCTTACTACTATTAATGTTTTCATTCATTATATTATCAGTCAACATTGACAGTTGACTTAACAATTAATTTATTAATTATATAATTGATTGAATTAAATAAAAATTACCTATGTTCAAGTTCTCCTTGGCAGAAGTGATAAACCAAGATTCTATGTCATTTTCTTTACAAAATTTAACTATTTGTTCATATTGTACTGCAGCATCATTTATGTCACATTTGTTGGCTAGTAGAACCACAGGGATGTTGGAACCATCGGATAATGTAACTTTTTCTCGGAGATCACTTAGCCATTTCTTAACTGACTGAAAAGTGGCAGCTCTCGAAATGTCAAAAACTAATGCCGCTGCAACTCTAATAAAACAATAATTTTATTTAATTTATTTTTTTTTCTCAAGTGTAATTTAATTTTTCATAGTGTTTTATAATTCGATTAATTTCCAGTGTTTTCATTCGAAAAATATGTTGTAATTTGTTGAAATTAAAATAATAAATTGAAGTTATTATTGTAATCAATAAATAAACATGAAATATTGTATAAACAGAATGTATATTTACGCATATTTATAGTAAATTCGAGTCATGTATCCAAACCTCTCGTGGCCTGCGATGTCCCTAAAAAAAAATCATGCATTCTTTTTTACAACTCTTCCTCCATGAATCATTATTACGCGCGCGCGCGCGCGTGTGTTTGTGTTTGTGTAGTAGAAGGATCTATCCAGATTCGTCATCACTGTTGTCAACAATTCAGGGATTCCACCAAACCACAGATGTAATTAATTGTAAATTAAAACATGCTAATCATTCTTTTTTTTCTCCGACAACTGTCTTCATAATTCAATGAACATATATAGAATTGATTTGTTAATTAAAATGCTAATTAAGACCGCCTTAATGATTCAGCTACTCTTCTTCTATTACACAGAACTTGTCCAAGAAAAATATAATTATGTCCTTTTACCATAACTGTAGGCTTATTTTTGTGTGAGCATTCCAATTCAACGTTTTCAAGGCAAAATCAGCTCCTATAGTTATTTTATAATTAGACGAAAATTTTTCTAAAAAAAAAAAATGGAGTTATTGTGTTATAAATTGATATAAAATTGTTTTACAAAATTAGATTATAGTACTCAAAGATGTTTGATTAAATTTAAAAAAGTAAAATAAACCAAGAGTGACAAATAATTTTTAACCAAACATGATTAAGAATATTATAG
Source organism: Leptoteleia sp. ZL-2020 (assembly GCA_022817305.1). NCBI lineage: Eukaryota > Metazoa > Arthropoda > Insecta > Hymenoptera > Scelionidae > Leptoteleia > Leptoteleia sp. ZL-2020. The sequence goes on along the minus strand of JABFPN010001550.1, from coordinate 5,947 downwards.
AAAAACATTGACGGTTATTTTTGTTAATTGATAAATATTAGTTAAAATTTACGTGAATAACTTTAACTCATTTCTTTATTTCTTTCATAAAAAACGTTATCGTATAACATATAAAATTAGAAAATCTAAATATATGTACCTTCTGTATATCTCCTCACAATAGCAGTTTTTCCTGAAAAAATTATATACAAGAATATATATATATATATATTATGATTAATGATAAAAGCAATTTCATAATAGTTCAAAATGTGATTTATACATATGTATAATATACTTTATTTAAATAACTAACATTAAATATAATGGTGATGTAAAAATTCTCTTTTAGAACGTCACAACTATAATTACCTTGAATACATAAAAAATAACGTTGACAAAAAATAACGATAATAGATGTTATAAAAATTAAAGAAAGACTATGAAAGTAATGATAAAACAACAATTGTATATCTTTTCTACAATGTTGATTTTGATAAGAAATCTTTACCATCAAGTAGGAAAAGCATGTTATACGAACCAACTCCATAATCACCAATAATAAGAATCTTCAGTAACAATTCTTTTTGATGGAAACGTGTAACGGAAACGTCCGAATCCCTTCTGTTGTACCGATAACTCATGATAATAAAATCTTTTACTTGAATAATTCCTTTTAATGAAACAATATCACTTTTCAATGAAAAAACTTAAACACAAGAGCTTATATGTCAGACGTGTGAACATTGTTACCACAACTGAACTGTCTATGTGATCTTCTTAACTCAAGAACTGCTGATAAGAACGCTGTCTGCTTGAAATATCAAAGCAGGCAATCGAAATGGAAAGTATGTTATAATGACTACACGCGCGCACCGATCAAAGTTCGATTTAGATACGTTAAATTTTGCCACAATTTTTCGGAATGTTTTTACAAGGTAAATTCCAATTGTATTGTTATAGAAATTGGTCTAAAATAAGAAAAACATTGGTTCGTGTACAAAATTTGTATTTGGCAATCAATATATTTACAAAATTTACTATTATAAAGAATAATATACATTCTCTAAGAATATAAAATTACTTACTTTAAATATATTAATAATATTTTTGGTACAAACACATCTTGGAAAAAAGTATTTTATATTCCAGAATTTTGTAGAAAGAAAATAAAATTATAAAAATCTTGAAACTATGATGAAATACAATTAAATATCTTATTGCACAAACACTTGTTGAATAAAACTTGCCATTATTTACACAAAAAAGTGTAAAGTTTGGCATTTGGCAAATATATATATTCATAAGTAAATTTAAAAACAAATTAAAGTTCATCCTTTTTTGTGTCTTCCTTCTTTGTTTCCTTATTTTTATCCTAGAAATTAAAAGGTAAACCAAATTAAAAATGTTATTATCAACTCAGAAATATATTCTGCAATTAAAAACAAATGAAAAATAAAAGACACAAAATAATTATATTTTAATAAAATAAGAAAATTTATAACACTTTTGTTATCATTCCTGTCATTAATACTTTAACAAGTTATTATAAAAAATTTTAAGTTTACAGAAATATTTTTAATTCCCGAATGTAATAAAATATCATATTAAGAGACCAAAAATCTCATATAAAATTACCATTTTGTTAAGAAACATTCAACTAAAAAATTTAAACTAGACATATTTTAGTTTAATCTAACAAAAAAAAAAGTATAATTATATACTGATATTAAATACAAATGTAAATTTTGCAATTCCTAATTTTTAAAAATAAATCTTTAAAATAAAATAAAATAACATTCATAAAGGTTCCTTTATTACACATTTTACTATTTTACAAAATGATTTATCTTATATTTTTTTGTAATACGTTTAATGTAACATTCATCAAAACAGATGATAATTTATTTGGACTTGTTATTACTTTTAATTTTTCTTTTTTAATCCTGTAAATTAAGTTACTGAGACTAAAACTAAATAATGTATCTAAATGCAATCTCCACCCTGAAAAAAAAATTATTATTTTGTTTTATTTAATTTAATTTATATTCCTTTTTCTGTAATTATGTGAAACAATTTTTGTTGTATTTCTGTAAATGATATTCTATCATTTGTTTAAAATATATAAGAAAGTAAATAATATCATACCTCTGTTGTATATTGTCCTTCATACACTTGACCCTCAAGAGTTAATTGAGACAATTCGGGTTGCTGTACTAAATAATTTTTGGCATCTATTGCTTGGGCTCCATCTGGGAATAAGAAAATACACCTTCTATCCTCTAATGGATACCTGGGGAAAATATGTTATTAAAAGTTTTATGTTAAAATTAATAATCCGTTATTTTATTTCCATATAATATATTTATTTTGAATAATGTATTTTTTACAAGCAAATATTTGAGTGGAATCAAACTGAAACTATTCATATTGTTATAAAGAATACTTTAAACATGGAGAATTTTTTTTTAACTTTTGTTATTTTAACATTTCCCTACTTTTTAAAATGGTCAAGGCGACTCATTCATCCTATACTAATAATTAGAAGCAAAAAATAATTAAAATTTTAAATGTAACAATTAATTTTTAACAACTATATTTATAATAATACATATCTTAAATGTGAAATTAAACTAATGGAAATAAAAAATTTGTTTAAAAAGTTTCTTACGAAGTAATTATATTAAAAGAAATATTACCTTTCAGCCACAATATGATTATTATGTAAACTTGTGTGCCAAATACGCATTACTATGTCAGCTTGATTTACGGAAATTTCTGGACGTACATTGACAAACATCATCAAACCTTTTCCTTTCTTGGTCATTTTCAGGACACTATCTTTATCACTCATATCCAACTAAAAAGAAAGTGCAATTAATAAGTAATCCATATTTCAGGGAATTATAAATGATATTAAAAATAAAAATGAAAATCAAATTGTTGACATAAACAATAATACCTTATTTAAATCTATTTGAGGACTTGGTCTTAAATGTTCTGGTAATTCATCCGGTTCTAAAGGGTCATCATTTTCCTAAATTAGTATAAAAATATAACAGATAATTAAAATAATTGAAAGCAAAATATGAAAAAATAAATTTGCATTTATGTAATAACTAACAATTAAAATCATTAATTAATACAAGTAATGTAAGAATAAAATTCAAATAAAGCACCGAAAATAATTTTTTTAATACCATAAAATAATTTTCAGTGAAAAAGACAAGAAATTTTACAAACTAAAATCATTACCTCCCACTGGTCCAGTAAATGCTGCAAATCAGCATCATTCATGTCCATAATATCTTTATCCTTCCAAGACTTTTTCTTTGGCTCTTTCGCTTCATTGTTAGCGCTTTGAACGATATTGTTAAAGTAAATAATAAAAATTAAAAATGTTGAACTAAAATAGAGGGATTTCATTTTCAATGTATCAGTTCCATCAACAATAACACTGCCACATCAGGTTAGATCAGTCCAATCTGTAACCATTTCGTCCTTATTACCTGAATATTCGCCGTAGCAGCTATGCAACAGTGCTACCAAACAGAGCCCCTAGGGCTTCGACTTGAAGTTGGCTATAAAGCGTCCGGCAATACAATAACCAATTCCTTTCTCTGTCTTATGTATTGTCCATCTCAGTGATCGACGGCTGTCATGCCAGAAGTCGAATTTACTTTTGCACAAGGCTATATGCAATGAATAAAATTATTTTTGCAGAATAATTAATTTAACAAAAAAAAACTGTGTAAATTACGTTAACATTGATACATTTATGTGAATTTTTACAATTTAATGACAATAAATGAAAAAAATAAAACATCGATATAAATAACATGAGTAATATTTATATATTATATATACATTGCCTTCTAAATAAATTTAGATTAGGGCAATCGTTGTTTTTCTTAAAAAAAAAACTTATAAATAATTAATGTAATTGTTTTAGACCATTTTTTCAATTTAAGAGATTATATTACATTAAAATAACTGAATGTTTGTCATTAGTTTTAAGCGAATTTACGGAACGCATTTTTGAGATGTTGTGCACATATCTGAAAAATGGCCTAAATCTATTGTCAAGCATTATATCAATATTTTCAGAATAATAATTACAAAAACACTAACTCCGTGACAGCAGACTTACAGCATCACCTTATCATTTAGTTTTCTCAGTGACGGAGTTTGGGTATTTTTTGAAAGTTTAGTGAAAACTTGTAGCAATACTGTGAAAGTATGTTTTGGGGAAAGAAAGAAAGAAAATTTCGGGACGATGATTATAAATTTAATTTATACTTGTGTTACCAAACAAAGGTGGAACTGAAAAATGGAACGTTTTTAATATTGTCTATTGACAAAAGTAATGTTTTTGAATATTTGGAAGGTCAAATTAAAGAAATAATATCATTAATAATATTATTCGTTTAAATCAAAAGGACATAAAAATGGATGTAAACATATTAGAAAAAAAGAAAGTCAGCTTACATTTAATATTTTGAAAACGTTCCTCGGGGAAATGCTAATAGTGCATAACACTTATACGATAAAGAAAATATTTTCTACATATTCAAATGTCAGCACGATTACATTTTTGTAACATTTTACAAGTATTTTGTAATATTTATCTAATATTTCACAGTAATATTCTATAAATATTGTACGCAGTGGACGTTTAACATTTATAAAATATTGCTGAAAAATGCTGGAAAAATGTTGAAAAGTACACAAAAATTGCTAAAATTGGAAACTTTCAGCATTCTTCAGTTCCTTTCAACAATGTTCAGCATTCTTTTCCAAAAGAAGTTTCATTTTTCAGTCCTATCAAATAAAGAAGATTTTATTTTCCTTTTTAATTATCTGTTAAATTTCATTCATTTACACAGTACAACAGAAACACAGATGCCTGCAATAGATTATTGACATTACACAAGTTACAAGCAGAAAGGGAAAAATTGGAAAATTTTGTTATTATTGTTGAGAATTTGCCCCACTATTCGGCAGCAACAGCGCCGAAGAGTCAATTGAGCTTTATACTCTGCCGGTGCACGACACGGCAACTCAGTGCGCCGAGTTCGGTCTCGCGTTCAACACCGAGCTCCTCGCAATATTTTAAGAGTTTATACGCACCGCAATTGAACCATGCACTCCTGCCACGTGCTCAATGAACGCGCGCAATCCATCCATATTTTTGGCTTTGTATATTGTACTTTTATTTGATATGCATTTATTTCAAAAAGTGAACACGAAAGGTATCGTTTCGTTTCCATTTAGTGATCAATTGTTCTGTGTTTATAAGTCGTGATAGTGAGTGGTGGATTACACCATGAAAGAGCAAATAAGGAATTTTTACCGATGGATGGTTTGTTTTAGAGGACGCATGAAAACATGAGAACTGACCAACTCTGGACATGATTGTTATAATAATAGTGGGATACGCAGGACATGACAATTTGGATACATATTAAGATGTAAAGCGGCGCGGTTATACGGTACGCACTTGTTCCTTTATTACATACATTTTATTTTGTGCCATTGATATGATAATTTTGCGGGATATTCTCCAGTCATCTGTCTACTACACTTTCTTACTAGTTTATAAATGGAACGTTATTATCAACTTTATTTTCCCTTCTTTTTCTAAATAAGTGTACAACCAAATGTTGGAATTACACGAATCGTCAAGTCAACTTTTTTTTTATGTCAATCTATTTTCATGATATATTGATATGGTTGTTTTCGTTGCTGTAAATGTCAAAGGAAACAGCTCAGTTGGGAAAAATTCTCAAAGCGTCATTAAGAAAAATATTTTATCATAAAAATTATTATCATATTTCTGAATGTCATCATTACATCTTCATTATGATGTTATATCGTTGTAGCAAAAAACATGGATATATTGTCACCAAAGACATCCGCTTTTTTTTTTTTTTTTTTTTTTTTTTATTTTCACTGGCGAACGACATAT
>JABFPN010001549.1:0-28104 GCA_022817305.1 Leptoteleia sp. ZL-2020 | reverse complement strand
TATAATAAAAATGTTCATTTTTCTTATAACCTCTTTTAAACTGTGTATTAACTAAGACAAGAAGATGTCATTTGTCCCTCTTTTTACATTTAGTATAATAATTTTTATCCCAATTTTTTTCTCAGTGTGGTAAAGATGGAACATATATGGATATATATGTTTTTAACTTAATTCATACATGGCTATATATGGTTGATATATGATAATAATTGATTTCAATTTAAGGAAATTATTGAAACTATATACAGCTAAAATATTATATCAATGAAACAGTCAATGAAACTTCACTTCTGTCCAAAAATATTACTTTTTATAATACATATGAATATAAGATAAAAGAGTACAATACATTTCATGACAAATGATAATTTAAATTCCTGTAGAAATGATTTAAAAAAAAGCCATCAGGCATGATTTACATAGAAGTAAAAAAAAAGACAAACAAAATAAAAATTGTAGCGAAAGCCACAAAAATACCTGGTGTTTACTATAATTTCTACTGTGCTTACACGATAATTTTTTACGCCCATCGTAAACATGGTTTTACGTTAAAGTTTTAACACAGCAATTTTTAATGTATTCTTCTTTAATTTAATGATAAGTTTTATAACATTTAAGGTGGGCCAACTACATGTATATGTTGTGTTCTTTTTTTTTCCAGATTCTTTCCGAGCATAAAGAGCATAACTGAGTTGTCGCAGTCGAGTAATATGAGATTTATGCAGTTTCGTGCTCACGACAAGTATGCCCTTCACCTCAGCAAAATGGAAAAGGTACTCCTCAGTGCTACTTCCGGTGACAACTACCCCGATGAGCCGATGGGCTCCCCGGTAACACGACATCACTCACTCTGATCTCTGATTGATAAATTAATCACTGATCGATGGATCGATCGTTTATATCTCGATTGATTGATCGATGGTCACCTTAATTTGAGTCGGACGCAATCCCATTTCCAAATTTTTGAGACATGATAATTTGTAAGAGTTGCCTCCTTTGCTTGGAGCGAATAATTTAATTTACTTATATGTTCCTTACATTTATGGTTCCAACAAAAAAAGAACTTATTTCTATCAATTCTGAAACAAGTGAAAGTTTGCAAATAACATTACATATAAAACTTATATAAAAATTACCTTTCACTTATTTAATGTATCATCAGAATTGGGCAACTTATCCAGGTAGAAATTTTATTAGTTTTTCGTTAGTAATAGTTAGATACTAACAATTTATACTCTAGAAATTCTACTGTATATAAAATTGTAAAATTTTTGTAAATACTTTGCAAGTTTAGCTTTTTTTAAAACAACTTGTATTTTTCTTGATAAATATTTACAAGTTTAAACTAGAAGTTTTACTATTCTATTCTGATTTTTACTATTTTACTATTCTGGAAGTTTTACTATTCATTGAAGTGAAATTGCCGTGTGTACTTTTAACGTTGAAACTAATTAAACGAAACGCGTGATAATTCAATTTGACAATTGCTTGTCAATATCCGGTAATTAATAGAAATTTTAAACGCGCGCAGTTGGGGAATGATTTTACGTCAAAGTCGCCCACCCTCCCCTTAATTGTTTGCGTATAACGAACATAATCCAATTATAAAATGAAAATTTTAATCGTCGCGAAGGTTCCGTTCGCATCGTTTCGCAGTTTATCGTTCGCGCAGGCCCGTCGTAATATTTCGGCGCGACGATAAATCTAATAAAGGGATTTATTATACAGACTTTAAGTATAACTATAGAGCGCGCTGACGCTGTAAATTACGTACATTTCCTTGTAAAAGCACGGCAAAGAAAATTACGGCGTGGATGGTGGAGTCACCTATGCCACGGCGGGAAACCACTTTATCTTAAGTGCTTCTTCCGACTGCACTTTGGCTTCTGTTTATCGACTCGCAAGTCCCTTCGCTTTCTCTTTGCACATATTTTCATCAAAGCGCGTAAAAACTAATGTGACGAAATGTGATTCAAATCTGTCGCTCTTTCTCTAACGTTTTTTTCCTTATCAAAACATTTCTTCTTTTTTTTCCTTCCTCCTTCTTCTTCTTATTTTACACTTCGCGTTCACTTCGACTCTGATATTGCAAAGAGGACATGCCCGTATGTAAAGTGAGATAAGATAAAAAGGGTGGAGATGGGATCGCGAATTCTTAACCGACGTCTGCGGCAAAAGCACCATATTAGCTGTATTTGCATAGAAATTCTTGTGTTTAGCCGGAGTCTCGAGGTAGCCTTCCGGGGAAATTCAATGGAAATATTCACTTTTTATAGTCGGATATTATTTAATTAAATTTCAGTTGAAATTTACATACGATTGTACGCTCGCGTCAAATGACATTGCTGCGATTTCTGAACAAATAATTGTCCGCTTAAGGTGAAATGCCACGCGATGGTCAACTCAGAATGAACACCTCCTCCTTAATAGTACATATCTTTAAATATATTATAAAATAATTTCTAAAAGATAGCTTTCTGTGAATAGTTGCAATACATGAAAACTTATTTAAAACATTCTAAATATGTTTATTTTTTGAAAGACGTTGCGTTTTTATTACATTAATTTTTATTTTATAATATATTTAAAGATATGTGTTACTAAGGAGGGTTCATTCTGAGTTGACAATTCAATGACATTTTACCTTAATAACGCCATACAAACTGCTTCTCCACACGGAAATACCTTGCCACTTGACACACGTTTTCATTTTCAATAACTTTAAATCTACTTTTTTTTAAGTTTCCACTTTTCACTGGATTCACAGCATCCACTCAAAACATATTCAATACATTTGCTAATCGTTCCTTGAAACATCCCGTCACCGAGACATTTGAAAACGAGAAAAACTTTCGGAGAAATTGTTAAAGTTTCTCGATTGTCTTTCGTGTTTTCTCGTTTATTTAGATCCAATATATCGTGCAAGGATAAAGCCACTTTTTCCCAGTACCGTAAAACTTTGCTCAACAAACATTTAACACCGCTGAAAATTACAATCCGATGCTCGTCTCGGCTCGCAGCCGATTCTAACATTAAACGCATTTAATTACACGTGTCACTCGCTTCTCGCAATTATTTCGCGATCCACTTGAAGTATTTTTGGGAAGACGGACTTTGCGATCCATGTAAATTTCCGTTCTTTATTATATTCTTACTCGTCGCGATACGAAATTGTTGGTTCACTAAACTCAAAACTATTTGCCAGTAATGAGAAAAGTGTTACATTGATTGATAAGAATTGTGTTGAAACGTTAAAATTCAATCCTACCGAAAGACTCTGTTAGTGTAATAGGCAATTTCTCAAGTCGAGTCTTGTGTTTGACATTTTGATTCTTTGTGCCTGTCAGATCAGCTTTATATAAATAGCATGGTAGTGTGCTCGCAAAGTAAAATACTACTGTTTCCTCTAAAAGTCTAATCTACGTGCGAAATCACGAAAACAGTCAAAGTATGCAAATATGAAGAACAAAGTTAACTGAAACTCTAGCTAAAAGTGAAATGCGCGCATGAAATTGCCGGTGAGCCCAAAAGAATGCAACGAACGGTTTTTCCTATTCTTGTAACCTTACTAATTTTCGTACCTCACTCCTGTACATATGCAATTAGCGTGCGATTTGATGTCAAGGGTTTCCGGGACCCTTGATAATCAATGTCATTTTGTTTGCCTTGATTCCCCGTAGTATGATTTCGAGTATGGAAAGAAACGTAGATTTCGAGCGCGCTCCGAGGGAAATTTATTAATAGTTACCACTATATTTTATGATAATTCCAAAATATATGTGTGTACAATTTTATACACGCAGAAAAAGTTATTAAAAACGACACATTTTTCCAAATTTTGTTAAAATGTCCCAAGTAGAAATGAAATTGGACATCCCTAAATACATGTGGGAAATTTGTTAGGCTAACAAAAATAGACACGTTCTATGAAGACCTATTATTAAAATGTAAATAAAAATATTCAACTTACCAATAAGGTCAGTAATTTTCGTTAATCTTTTCTCTCCGTGTGGATAACAAATAGGTCCCTCTTAAATCTCGATTTTGTTCCAATTTCATTTCCTCATTAGGCTCTTATATATACCGAACTACTACGTCCCCCTATTTGGATACCAAATCAGTTCCTGATTCAAAAATCTGGAAAACAATCAGGGCAACATCCAGTTCCATGTTAGATTTCTACTTAGGGTACTATATTTACAAGGAGCATTGTAAATGCACACTTACCCCGAGTTATTATAAAATATAGTGGCAGCTGCTAACGAATTTCTCCCAGTGTGCGATTAATCGACAGACTTATAAACGATACTTTTTGTTTGCCGTCGAACAGAGAGAGAAAGAGAGAGGGTCTCACATATCATACATGTTCCGGTTGCCGTTCGCTGCTGGCAGCGTATTCAGCGCATCCATGTTGGATACCCTGCTTTATCAGGCTTTCGTCAAGGATTATGTGATAACGTTCGTAAGACTGCTACTTGGTGTGGATCAGGCGCCAGGATCTGGATTTCTTACTTCGGTGAGTACTTTCATTTGCTTCAAATGCCTCCCCATTCAATTTTCATTTATCCAGATGCACTTCGTCAGTCGTTCACCTAATTCTTCGTATCTTTCCATTTTCGTTGCATTAGATTTCTTGCCCTTTTTTTCGTGTATTTTTTTATCTTGTTTCTTTACAGCTGTATAAAGCAATGTATTATGAAAGATCAGCCGTACGAATTAATTCAGGTCTTAAATTTTTATTGGTTGCTCATGGTCATCAATGTCCACAATTCGTTAACTTATTTCTTCTCAAAGGTCGCTGAAAAAAAGATTGGAATAAATATTACTATATTTATCTTAAAAATGTGACGTATTGTAAGTCTACCAACATATTTCATTCAACTCAAAAAAAGTAGTTTCAGGTTGGTAGCCCTTCACCATTGGGTTGGGTTATCAACTTAAAACAAATTTTTCATCGTTAAGTAATATACTAATATTTTATCTAAAAACAATTATAACAATTATTGCCATATATCGACTACATATATCCATACACATATAAGAATTTTTTATTTTATTTTCTTATATCAAATTGTTAAAACATATATGGACCATATATGTTTCACTTTCCTATGACTGTGTAATACACCCCTGTAAATTGCTAAATTTCATTGTTAATTTTTGCAACAGATGAGGATAACGAAGGATGACATGTGGATTAGGACATACGGGAGATTATATCAAAAGCTGTGTTCGACTACGTGCGAAATTCCAATCGGAATATATCGGACGCAAGACACCACCGTGGCTGACACGGCTCACGTAAGTGTACAGAACGAACGTCCGGTTTAATCACGTCTTCCTTTCAGTTAAGAATCTAACTCCTTAGTGCACATAAGGGAACACGAATGCGTTGAATGACGGCTATGGGTAGCGCATGATTGTGCTCTCGTCCTCTTATACTTGCATACTTTTGATTCTCGTTAGAGTTCCCCGAGACCCCCCCCACATCGCCCTCGTTCTTCAACTGCCAATCAACTTGAATTTCATAGCTCTCCCTCCCCCTCCCCTCAATAAAACCTTCAAGTTGTAATTCCCGGAAGTGATTGACGATGCTCGTTAGCACGTGGCATATCAAAGTCTTATCTGATTTATTTCAGAAATTATCTTAATTCTTGCATTGTGTTATAGAGATTATGCTCTTATAAGAAACTCTCTCCGAATTCAGTCTTGTGATATCTACGATATGATCAATTTCACCGATGAAAAATATTTCACGTCGTGGCCCTTGATCGACTGGTCCATATTCTGATTTTCATCGATGACATGAAATTTCAATTGGAGTTTTAATTGGATTTAATGGAAATAATAATATATTGTGCACCAAGGATGGAACAATAGCGATTATAGACAAGTTTAAAGTTGACTTCACTCCCATCTGTAGTCACCCTCATTTCATCCTTGGTACATAATATACTATTTTTAACTAAGGTAAATATTAAAGTATTAAAATTAACGGTTCATTAAAAAAGAAATGACTTGAATCAAAGTGTATTACTATTGGTAATACTGTACCCAATAACAAACTGAATATACAAACAAACTATAAAAAAAAAAGTAAATAACATTGAAAGAGGAGAGGGTTTCGTAATCCGGGAATGTTGAGCGCCACGAAAAGCCACTAGTCGTTAATCTAAAGATGAAAACGCCGATGCCGATCATAACCGCAGGATAACTAGTCAGGAACGTAGTAAGGGTAGTCTTGCTTGTGGTTTTAACAGGGTGACTCGGACGCGGAAAGCGACACTGGCGTAGGAGTAACGTACAAAATGCGCCATTCGGCGGCCGCTTCCTGCCTTGCTAATTGCGCCACCCGCGATAAGGGTGCTTCAGCTGTGAGTACATTCGATGTATGTGTTACATACATTTAATAGACTTTTTTATATTTAGCACAGCCAGCTCTTCTGCGTACTCGGTTTCCGCTCAATATAGTAACTTTGCACATCACGTTATTGTCGTAAGACTGTTGCATGCAATCAGTGTTACATTTCGTATTCTCGCCACTTTCTCGCAGCATACACTGTAAAAAATGCTATGTTGAAACAAGTAAAATCGAGTTGAATCAACTCATTTTCTGAGTCAAATACGATTAAGCTTACTTATAATTTGACACAGCTCATTTTATTAATACAAATAAAGTATCTTTTGAGTTGAATTTACTCTATGTATAGTTGGTGCGAAAAAATATTTGATTAAATAATTTTATAAAAGAAAATTTCGCTAGGGTTTGAACTCGGTAGGTAGATGTTTCAATAGAGCGTTAAAACTTAAACCACTACGCTAATGTCACTGTTTTTTAACACGAGATATAGACTGATCGTCGTTTCGCCAATTTCAATTATTCAGTTGGAATATCGAGTAAATTCAACTATATAAATATGGGAGGTTTAACTCTAATATGATTGTTTTAAACGTGTCTTCGTCAACTCTACCATCGAGTTGAAAGCACTCAAAAAATTTTTTTCAGTGTATAAATCGTTGAAAGTTATAAGGACAACATCGTCCCTTTTTATTTTAAATTGTTTCTCTTTTTGTAGCATTTTATATCTAATTTTTGCCACTTCTTCCATTATACGGAAAATTTATTCAAGTGTAAATATGAATTGAAACTTTTGCTGGTAATAGTTTAAGAGTCCAGTATGGTATATAGAAAAAAAATTATCTATTTTTTCTTTAATATTTTAAATGAATAAAATACTGTATCAACTTTTTTAGCTTTAACACCATACAAGACTCTTGATCTATGCATTATAAATGTAATTCTTGTGGTATAACATTTTTTATTAACTTAATTATAAGGATTCATAGCATGTTGCAACATATTTGATAATAATTCTTTTACGCTTTGGTATTACAAAGAATCATTAATTATTAGTTGGATGAAGTTGAAAAATTGGTATCGCAATTTTGTAACTCAATATAAAATGCACCTTTTATGATATCTGAGGATACAGCGCAGGTCTGTTGTCTAATTATCAATTTAATTTATTTCCACGCTCTTTTTTTTATAACCACTGTCGTCAAATATTTTATATGTACCTGTTCGGTAAACTAAGCCGCCAGAGGGAGTGCATTTCCTTCAATATCTCAGAAACATTATCAGTTTACATTCACGTTAATATACAGATTTCAATGTTACACGTGTGCTGAGCGATTATTGATTATTAATGTAAACCAAACTTCAACGTTAATCAAAAACACATATGCACTCGCAAAGCCTCAAAATTATAAGTTGTAAACAATTATTTTCTGTTAATATTTGGAAAAATTTTCCAAAAATTAACTTTTAAATAACCATAAATAATAAATAAATAAATTATTATCACATATAATCATTCTAATATAATAATATATTTTTCTGGTACAAGATGTATTTAAAATTTCATAGCAAACAAAATCGATTTAGGATTAAGATTACCGACAAAATATAATAAAACAATATATAATGATAAGCTTCTGTATTTACCTTAGTAAAAATGAAACGTATATGTTTTAACAATTTCATATAAGTAAATAAATAATTCATATATGGACATGTATGGATATGCATTGTCGATATATGGGAATAATTGATATAATATTTTCTATCCATATATGCTTTCAATAATTTCTTTGTATTAAAATCAGTTATTACCATACATCGTCATATATGAATTAAGAAAAAACATATACGTCCCAAATTCAACCTCAACAGTACCCAATTTCCCAAAGGGTAATGACCTAAAACCTACGGATGTTTCTTTGATTTATTATTCGAACGACTCTCCCTCTATGAAACAAGGCTTAGGATTACTGAATACGCATTACCATCGACAATGACCGCTGGATTACTATTAATTGCCAACCTTTTTGCAGTACTCCATGAGCCTCGGCGACGAGGCGCGGGACAACCACACGCAGCAAATCGAGCGAGCGGAAATCGCCAACTTGGTTCGCTCCCGGATGGAGTCGCTGAACCTCCCGATCGCCGACTACGACGACGTGTCGGAAAAGCGGAACAGCCTGTCCTACGTGATCATCAACCCGAGCTGCGACCTGAAGCTGGAGGAGGGCGACATCGTGTACCTGGTTAGGCCGTCGCCGTTCTCCGCGCAGAAGACCTTCGAGCGGCACAATTCGCGGCGCAAGAGCAACATCAGCTTCTGTTCGGCCCAGCTGGTGGCGCAGATGAGCGCGGCCGTGACCTCGGCGGGTCTGCAAACTGGAGCGGGTAGCCGAAGGGGTTCCGGACTAGGGATTGCCAGGGCACCACCTCTCGGTACGACGAAATCGAACTCGCTCTCTTTGCCGGACAGTCCCACCGTGGCCGGCAGCCTCCGCGGCCGTTCCAACTCGTTGCGAGTCGTCGACGACATCCTCCTCAGGCGAAGCAATTCCCTCAGACAGGGCCTGACCAGCGTAGCCCGCAGGAAGAGCAGCCTCGAGGACATCGGCATGGGCGCTCTCTCGCACCCCTCGAACCACAACCCCATCAAAATCGCGCTCAATGGCTCCATCGGCCTCGAGGTCACGCCCCCGGAGGAGGGCTCGCAGGGCGCCCCCTCGTCCAGCAACACCTGCATCCTGGACGTGGGTCTGCCCTCGATGCCCTCGCTGGGTCCCGGCTTGGGCGCCGGCCTGGGCACCGGCCTCGGGGGATCCATGGGCGGCCTCTACGACCCGCCCTCCCTCCAGGGACCCCTGGGGCCGCAGCCCTCCTCGCCCCAAATTCAGCCACCCACGCAAGACCCCCAGCACCTGCAGGGCACGATTGTATGATATAACCTAATGTGGGGACGCAGGCTCTCCGGAGTGGTACGAAACAAGTGGCTGTAGCGTTCCCACATAGATCCCAACGTGCGAATTTCCAGGCGCAATTTCTAGAATAGGTACGATGCTGACCTGAAACTTGCAATTAGAAGGGTGTGGTTCGCAATTTATGTACTTTCAATGGTCAAATGAGTCGATTGGTTATCGCTTAACGGTGGATTTCTTCGGAAATAAACGCATGGAATTGACAAATGAAACGTTTTTCGAAGTTGAGCGTATAAAAAAAAAGTAATGCTTGTAAATATCTGTGAGGTGAAATTAGTGAAATGAAAATAATGATATTGTTTGTTTACATCCGAAGGACATGAGAATGAATGTAAATGCAAAACAGAAGCAAAGTCGGTTTTCATTTTGAATTTTGAAAACGTTTCATTTTTCAGCGCCGTGATAAACGCGACGAATAAGTATTTGAAACGATACGAAATGTTTTTTTCCGATAAAAGGGTTGCTTTTCAGGATAATGCTTTTCTACTGTAGTCGTAAACAGCATTTGTATACGAACTTGAACGATGCAGGAAAGTTGTAATGATTATGATAAAGTGAGACTAAAGCATTTCTTCGCGTTTTAGTGGCGACCTAATAACTAATAAATAATAAATTTAATAATCTTAATTGGAATTGCTGAAACAATTAAGATTGCATTACACTGAGAAAAAAGTTATATGGTTAATTTTCGTGATTACTAGAATTATGGTTTAATTAACTATATTATGGTTATTTTAACTAAAAATTAGGTAACTGGAACTGAAATTTTATAGTATTTACGAAAATTAACTGTGCATAGTTCCTATACTTTATCCTCAGTGTAAGAACTACATTATTTTACCTGCTGTCAACGATTCTGTTTTTCTTTCTTTAATCTGCAAATATCGTGTTGGTTATAACACATAAAACTTTGTTTGTTCAGAATAAATTGTTTGCATAAAAGTTTACGTTGTTCCAAATGAAACTTTTTTTTCTCCGTGTACGAAATATTTATAAAACGATGTAATAAATAGGTAGAGAAATCTGGCATTGTTCAGAAATATAAATGAGCTGCGAAGAAATTACTTTTCCTCGCTTCGTCATAATTATCATATATTTTAAAACTTTTTTCTACGTGTGTACACAAGTTCTCTTTAAAATCAAATACTTTTTGTAGCATAAACATTGCGTTACCAGTAAATAATATCTTTAAACAAATAATCTTAGTAATATCTTTTCGCGAATGACATTTTATTATTACCAATAATTTAATAGTAATGATTTTAAATAGCTTAAATGACAATATTTTCTTACATCTTAATAACCGTAATATTTGAAAATATCACTGATATACAATTCTACTTTTATAATTTGAAATATATTTAAAATTTGTAATGTAAAATAAATAGTAATGAATGCAATATTATACAAGTGAACATGTTTTTAAAAAACATGATAAGACAATTTAACTTCATTAACAATTTTTCTTATGAAAATTCAAAGAGATTGCAAAATGCAATACTATATTAAACTGATATTTTCTATTAATATTTATTAATTCACGACAATTGTGTCCACGTGTTTTACATAAAAATCTGGTGAAAATAAATTGTCTGTAAATGATCGGAAAAAAGTCTGGTCAAAAATATCAAAAAGTCTGTATAAAATCTACATAAAGTCTGTAAAATGTTTGAAAAGAAAGTTAAAGTGAGAGTTTCACCGCACTTTTTGAAGATTTTTAACAGACTTTTATGAGACCTTTTGTAGACCAATTACAGACAATATATTTTCACCAGACAATGTCTGTTTTGTAGCCTTTACTTCTAGTTTTCTGCATGGAATAGCTGAAGCACCATCAGATGTATACATGCTTGTTAATAACCTAAGACATATTTGCAGAAATTAAGATGCGTGGAACTTTAGATAACGCGAAATAACAGATCAATTAAATCTCAATAAACGAATAGATTAGTTCTTGCGAGATAAAAGTAATCATCTCAGTTGAGGAATTGTTACATTTTATACATACAATTATATTTCAATCAAGTACATTAGCGCAATAACGTAAAATTAGCGGATTTAGTGCGTTAGACTCTTTTTTCATATTACACAAGTAGAAGAAAGTTTCGATAACAAACATTGTTTGTTTGTAATTAAATACATTATCACGAAAAAATACCTGTTAACATTACCGATCCACTTATTTGACTCTTTAAAGTCATGAATTTAAAAAATGAAATATTTATTTAACTGTAATATATTTTGTCGTCAAAATAAAATATTTTTACGCCCCAATTATAAATATAAGAATAAACGATTTTCATGGAACTGAAGAATAAAACGTTTTTTAAATAAAAAACGTAAACAAACATTGTTTAACAACTTGCGAAAGGTTAAATTAACAAAAAAAAAACAACAACAATTATTGTTGTTGTTTTTATTTTTGTTTTAAATAGCTCCTTATGCACGGAAAAATCAAAAAAGAAATAAAGTTTGTTTAAATTTTTTCATTTTGAAAACGTTTCGCACTTCAGTCTCATATAACTTTTCTTATTTACATTGAAGAAAAATTAAAATTAAAGTATAATTGCAAATGATTAACAACTTGATCTTTTCAGATTGCACGAAAATCGAAAAAACACATTACTTCTATAGACGAATTTAATTAACCTTCATTTAAAATTGTATATATTTACATTGTGAAAGGTAGAATTAATGTGGATAAAAGAATTTTCGTCAATTTCGTTAAGACCCAGTTTAAAGTCATCGAATATTATAGAGCTTACGTTCTATATGGGCGAGAGATCGCTATATATCGTTGTTTTCGAATGTCTGTGTTGTCGTCAACTACTCAAATATTAATAATTTTTTTTATCACGTTTTCGATGAATGGCATTGAAATATGAAACGTTTTTAAAGTACAAAATATCAACAAACTTTGTTTTTGTTTTGTATTTACATCCATTCTCATGTCCTTTTGATGTAAATAAACAATATTATAGTTTTATTTCGTTAATTTAACTTTCTAGATGTTTACAAACATTTTTTATGTGCTAAATTTTAAAAACGTTTCATTCTTCGGCTCCATTTTCGATTATCGTTTTATCGATCGTAATTTTTTACCGAAACCTCTCGAACAATAAATCTGTAATTTTTAATCTCTAAACTGGAAAACATGTTCCCTTGTGAAAAAGAATACTGACAAATGCTAAAGAATATTGAAAAACATTGAAAACACTGAAAAATTGCTGAAATTGGTATTATTCAGCATTTTTCAATTTTGTTCAGCACTTTTCAGCATTCTTTTCCACAAGGGTTAATTTACCAATGTATAAATATGGTAAAATTTGTAAATTAATGGACATTTGTTATGAATTTAATGAAATTGAAATAAATGAACCCGGTACGGTGGTATCTTCACTGCAAAAGAGAAATCCGGAGGTGGTGCTCGCGACATTTCGTGTCCTGAAGAATCAAGGTTCCTCGTTTCAGCATCTTCGAGCTTTAATAATGACCGCACGGTCGAAAGTTAACAAAATACCTTTAGCCTGATAACCGTAAAATGGCTGTATACATTAAGCGGGGGAAATACTTTCGCATTCGCTGATGTAACGTTAACATTAAAGATTAAAAATAAAGAAATTAAAAGAAAAGATAAAAAGAATGGAGAGAATATAAATAATTCATAATTTTGTACTAGACGAATAAACTTAAAACGACCACTTTGATAATTCATATCAGGCGAATATGCTTACGGTGGTATCAATTCGCTTTACCGGATATAATAGAGTACGCGGAGTGAAAAGATCTAATAAAAAATACTATGATATTAATAAAGCGGTCGTATACTTGAAATAATTAAAAACTTCTACTGACGTAAGATTAAGTCATTTTTTAATTTCATTTCATCAAGTCTATGACCACTTTACTAACATGTTAATAATTTTTGTTACATCTTTTCCCTTCGTATATGATCTAGTAAATATAATGTAAATTATTTATTACAGTCATGTGTGCGAATGTTTCACTGTATGAAAAATCTGTGAGTACAAAATACGGCCTGACAAGTTATTTCTCAAAAGTGAAATTGAACAAAATAATATGCGTGACGTTTCGAACGATACACTTATATGCTACGTGCATAGGTAAGCGTGTGGTTGAATTTGCGAATAAATACAGTGTACGATTAAATAAATAAAAATATAAATATGTTAATTCTAAATCACCTTGTATAGTTAAATTTAAATTCATTCTTTTTTTAATCTACAAATGTTCCACGTATATTTGTTATTAGATCGAAAATTAAATTCGAATATTTATTTCTGTGTTATAACTGATCAAATAGTACAATATTAAATAGCCATAATTACTCATAAATCGTGCTTTTAGTTAAACCTTAATGAATTGAACTTATCTCAAGTTCCCTTTTACTTCCAGCAGTTTCGCGCGTATTTAATGGGTCACTAGCTGTAGAAGACTCTTTCGAGTATATAATATCGAACTATTTTAATCAGTAAAGTGAACTTCACAAAGGAATCTAATAATTATTGAATTTATTTAAACAGCATTTTGATACAAAAAGCTGTATTTTATACTGATATTTATACAATAAAGTTTAAATTAATTAATATTGCTTTCAATTTAAAAACAAAATAAAAACTATTAAAAGAGGATAAATTGACAATTATAAAATTAGAACAGAAAACTTGGAGAAAGTTTTTGCAAAAGCTAATTTGGATTTTTTAGTAAGATTAATGTAACCAACTGGGGACCAAACAATTAAAATGTATAATAGTTCACTCAGACCACTTATAAAAGTGCAATTTGTAGAGAAGATAACTCAAATAACTCGACAATCTTTAACTTTTTCGATTTGTCCACTATTTACCATAAAACAAAACTTTCTGTTATTACGATGTCAACATTTTTCAACAACAAATATTTTGATGCTTTGAATACTTAAATATTTAATCTTAAAAGTTCCAAGTCTGCAAAGAAAAAAGTATAATGCTAAAGATTTCTTGAAACCCACGTTGAATTTATATGTAACTTTGAAGATTTTATTTCTGAAAGTGGAATTTTTATAACAATTTCTGGTGATTTTCAAAAGATTAAAACTAATACCTTACTTTTTATACCATTTTACTTTATTACTAGAAAAATAAAAATTATAATATATATAATGTATAATATAATATATTATATTATACATTATAATAATACAACTCAAAACACTAAAACCTTAGACCAAAAAATATTATGTGAGATTTTAGAAATTACCCTCGTAAAATCTATAAAAAGTGCAAAAACTTTCCCCTTGATATGCTAATATTAAATTTAACTAAAATATATTAATATTTTATAAATACCTAGTAGATGTATGGAGTCTGAAGTTCAGTCATTTCGGTTTTAGATGACTTTTTCCATTAAAAAAATCTGATGCATATTGTTACTTAACGATTACTTTCACGACCATCATTTGTTAATGTCCAGAAATACGGCAAAAAAATATTCCTGAAAATAATTAATATGTTTTATTGCTATCAAATTATTTAACCGATGAATTGCTTAGCACAGTATTAAAACAAAGATATTTATTTAGAAAAATTGTCACAGCTGATTTCATAGTTATCTAATAAATATTTTATAATACTATTCACAGATTCAACCATACATGCTCGTATGTGGTTTTTGTACAAATAACAATAAATTTATCAAATTGTATTTGTTTCAAAGATGATTTTTATAATAATTAATAAACCATCTAACCGTAGACTGTTGGAATTTGTAAATTTATACATTCAGTTAAACATTTGTCCTTCAACGCATCTAATAGAAATACACTGAGAAAAAGAAATGTCTAATATTAAGAAATGGAAGTAATTGTACTTTCTTAAATTTATTTAATAAATGTAATTAAATATAGTTAATTACTGGAATATGAGTTGTAATATTATCAATTTAGTTTGGCAATTATAAATTTTACATAAATATAAAAATTACGAAATAATAGTTGTTATATATTTAATTGGTTATATACAAAAATATATTTCTTAACATTTATTAAATATACATGACTATCAAGAATCCTTTTTTTCAGTGTATTAAATCTTGTGTACTTAACAGAATTGAACTGTATGGATAATACTATAAATAAAATTATTTCACTTTGATTACAATCACTTGTAATGATAAATTAAAGAATTGCATTTATTAATTATTCACCAAGGGTGTAACATTTGATGCAATATGCTTGTACAAAAAAGAGTGTACGTGTAATGTTCTAACTTTTGCGAAAACAGAGTTACGAGTCATTCATCAGATTACGTGTTGCGAATTTATATAAAAAAATACTTAAACGAATTAATTCGAGATATTGTTACCTGAGCGTTTGCATATACATCAAATAAATAAAACTGGAATGAAATGATCTAAGCTAATGAGAGTTTGTTGTATGACAAAAAAAAATTCAGTATTGCGTAATTAATTATACAATAACGTTAAATATATAGAGATAAAATTTATCAGAAAAAAATCTAAAATACACTGGAAAAAATAATTTTTTGAAGTAAAATTATTAGATTAGAGCGATTTATAAGTGAATTTTCAGATATTTACGTTAGTGTTATATAAAAAATGCATTGGAATATTAATATATTGAAGTAAAATAAGTTCTGTAGAATAAATTATATTCATTTTACAAAATTTACCATTTCAACATCTCGTGCTAGTTTTATATAATCATTTTTTCCAGTGTAAAGTAGAAAGAAAATAATAATTTAGATACAAAATTTCTGTCTACCAACAAGCATGACTCGAATCTAGAAGTCAATATTAGTTACTGAAATATTAATTAACGTCCCATTTTCACTATCGAACGAATAATAATAAAATAAATCAATTTCAGATGACAAAATTTATAAAAAGCGCAGATATATTTATCTCAACCGTAAATTAAAATTAGAATTTCAATTTCAATTCATTTTCAATCAACAAGTTTAATAGTTCTACTTCACAATCTAACTACTATCAATTAACTATTTAATTTGCAAAGTAAACTAACTTTCAGTTTGAATAATCTGATGTTAAATAATACTTAGCATTGATTTAGCTACGATGAGGAAATGAAATAGTAAAATTCATAGTAATAACAGTAATATTCCTTGCGATTAGAGAAAATAATAAAAAGTTAACATGCCACACTAATTGCGATACTTATACTCAAAATTGGTACTATATGTGAACGAACTAACTGCAAACATCATCGCTTTTACTATTTTATTGTCTCTTTTTAAATTGAAATGAGTTCCTTACTATTTGAAACATTGTTTAGTAGCAAAATATTAATACTGTACAAATAAACTAAAGCTTTAAAAAAGTATCTTAACCGTGAAAATGAAATAACTATATATTATAATTATCTAAACAACTAAAACCTTTGTTGAAAATGTTAAATGAATGCGAGTTAAGCGTGATGTAAAATGTGTTCAATTTTTACAGAAATCTGATTTTATCATGAACAAGTTATATGTTAATACAGTTTTTAAAGTCGTACGTTTACCTTTAAAATTTTAGGTAGAAGTATGTTACTTGGTTAAATTAAAATGTAAAAAATGAAACAAATAAAAATGTAAAAAAAAAAGAAATTCATGAAATAAAAATTTTTGCATTAAACTAAATTAAAATATTCGGCTCGATACCTATCCTTTTGCAGATTAAAGAATTATATGCAATAAAAAACTTGATCTTATTTGCACAGGATTATCGAATATTTTCCACTAATTTCAGATTCGAGAGTGCTTTGTACAAGTAGTTGAAACAAATTAAACACGTCGTATGAGAATGTGAATGACGGTTGTACGATTATTTGCTAAATTAATGAACGTTTTTACCTGCGAAAATCCGCTTGTAATAGCGAATACGCTTCGTAAGTTTCAGAAAAATAATAATACTATTAAGTATATATAATTGAAACGCATTAGTGAAAATGTATCGAATCTGGATTTTTACATGTATGGTCATTTTGACATATAGACGGTTTATGCTAATGCACTGAACAATTTTTTCGTGTAAATGATCGAGAATTAAATATGTTAAAGAGATGAAAACGCCTTCGTTTTGACCGGGTGTCTATTAACAAAGAATCGACCATAAAGTATATATTTAAGTAGATTTAATCGATTAAACAGATCAGAACAAAATACGAAAAATTATTGTAATGTAATAAACAGAGAATGTATCTATATTATGTGTGAGACACTGTGACTCATGCAGAGTAAATTTATTATAAATAAATTATTATAAAGCAATTTTAGATGCTTAGTTGAATATCGTTCATTAATCTTACTCTATTTTCATTTCTTTCTTTTTTCATTATTTTGCCAACATAACAGTTTTCCTTACTCGCAATATATCTGAATATTTATGTAGCCATAGCATTCAACTGTAATCCAATAATTTTTAGGTACACTGGAAAAAACCCATGAGCTATTTTCAATTCCATGGTGAACTTACGTATTATTAAAATCTAATGAATAATACTGAAAACAAGTGAAAATATTCGCTAGAATGAACTCCATCTAGCACCTATCTCAGCTAGCTCTGAAATCAAGATTCTTGGAGTTGATACAACTATATATAAGTTCTTATAAGTTCTTCATGAAGTTGACTGTACTCCGCCAATATCACTTGTCTGAAGAAATATAGTACGTTTGTTTAAAACTCAGCATGGAGTTGAACATATTTAAGTTCACAATGGAGTTGACTGTAGCAAATATTGTTTGATTAAAACCTCTTTTTTTTCATCATATAAGAGAGAAATAAAAGGAAACTTTAACCAAGATTAAGCAAAAGCAAATTGATTTTATGTGAGGAAAATTTCAAGGAAACAATAAATTACAATTGTTTCATTTTCATGAATAAATATATGATATATATTTCATTTTAAAACTTTCCATTTACCTCAATAACATCACTTTTTGCTATTTTGTACGACAAAGAAATATGAATTCAAATATCTTACATTGCAGAAATATCGAGCAAATGATTGTTTTTCTTTAACAAGAAACAATTCTTCTCACGTTTATATATTAAATGCCAGTTGTGTACATGATTATTTAACTGAAATGTACAACGATAATTAATTTTGTCCAACTAGCAGTGTCTACATTATATTTCATGAGAAAAGAATTCAATTTTCTTGCGTATAATATAACTACAAATTTACATTAATATTGTCTCTGCTACAATTAAATGCAGTACATGAAGTGTAGATTTCGACATGTACAAATATTTTACCGAAAGGAAAAAGAGCATTAAATACAATAAACTTAATACTTCCTTAAGCGATTTAAAGTATAAATTACTTCGTTTGTCCAATTATCAAAGACTTAGGTATCGCGTTGAAAGGAATGTTAAACGTTAATTACGTGCAAATCACTTATGACGCGCAAAAATTTTATACACATATCGCGGTAGTTGATATGGAATTAATTTTCACGATTTAATTCTCACAGAATAAGACTCCTTTTTACAGTCTAAGTTGAGGATGAAACTTTTACCGGCTTCGGTACATTGTCTGCAAATTGCCCGACTATATTCCCTCTAGGACGATAACACGCAACCACTACACAAGTACCATCCTTCTTAGCCATGGCAATGCCCATTTCAGTCGTACTTTTCCATACTATTTGTGTAAAATGACCTGCCCAATAAAATAAATGTTACTTCCATATTCATAGAATCAACACAATGTTCTACAATCAAATTTGTGTTCATCCTAGTGTTCTTCAAATAACATTTTAAACTATTTTATGTAAATTGATTTATAGTAGTAAAATTATAATATTTTTAGAACATAATAAAAATACTCACAGGTATTCAACACCTTAGGTTCAATTCCAAATTTGTGGTCTTTCCTTTCTGAATACCATTTCGAAATAATTTCACGCGGAGATACAATTACCTTAGGATCTGAGCAATGTACAGAATAAATATTCTCCCCGAAAGGAGACGATGTTTGAGGTACCAATTTATTTGTATTAAGTAATGTGTTAGCCCAATCCTAGAACAGAGGAAGAGAAGCAAAATAGTTTACATAATATTCATAGTAAGAAGCACTTAGTAGCAAATATATAATTTATGGTACTGAAAAATGAAACGCTTTCGAAATACAAAGTGTAAGCAATCTTTGTTTTTGTTTCGTATTTAAATCTATTTATCATGTCCTTCTGATGTAAAAAAATAATATTGTTGATCTTATTCCATTAATTCGATCTTCAAAACATTTACAAACATTGTTTTTTTATCTACTCAATTTTAAAAACGTTTCATTCTTCAGTTCCTAATAATTTAACTGGTCTTACTTTGGCAGCAGCGGTCAGATCCGCATTCAGTCTTAATTCCGGTACCCTGTGTTTTTTCCTATATTCATTGTGAATAAGCAAGGCCTCCTGTTCCCAACTGTGTCTATCAATCTCAGCGTGCTGCTTCAATTCTAAAGATTTACTAAGCGGCGTTCCTATAGGAGGCTGTACGTTCTCTATGAAGCTACCAAGGAAGTTTCCTGCTGGATTGTAATTGCAAACCACATAAACTTCCCCGTTTCGATTTCGTGATAAACCTACACCCAGTTCCATACTATCCCTCCAAACCACTTGAGTAAAGTGGCCGGTTTTTAGTGTCGTAGGTTCTCTGTTGTACTGATGATGCGTGTGTTCGGCATACCTAAAAAATACAAATAATATAGAATCGGAAAGAAAAGAATATTAAAAAATAGGAACCAGAGATAACTAATTTTAATAAACTTAATTCAAATTTCTGGAAAATTTTTTATTTTATATTTCATTCTTTAGATGTCTTTATTTCTAGATGTTAATAAACTCTTTTTTTTAACAAATTGATCATTTTTTCTCTCAGTGTAGTTTTCATATATGCTTCATATTATTGTTCTTAGCTTTTTCCATTTAGATAAAAAAAATTAGATAAAAAAGTTGCCAATATTGTCAAGACAGTAGCTTATGTGATTCTATTTATACTAAAATTCAAGTTAAAATGCAGAAGGGTTTAGTTTCGTGCAGTAAACAGCTTCTAAATGTCAGCAGTCAATGTATGCATATTTACCATTCGTTCACTGGTTCGTCGCCGCTAACGATCGTCTTAGAATTCGAACTCCAAACACAGTACAAATTTTCACCGTATTCTATGTTTGTCCTATGCTCTAGCTTACCCTTTGTTGCCAATATGTCGGCCCAGTTTTGACTAGTTCTACACAACTAAAAATGCATTTTTATTATTATAACACATTAAAAGTGTAAATTAAAAAAAGTTTCATGAAATTGACACATATTCATTTCGTTCATTCAAGCAAGAACAACATTTGCTTACATTTTCTTTTTTGAAAACGTATTATTTTTCAGTACCATTAATATTCCAATGATACTATTTAATATTCTCAACATCTTTGAACAAATATTATAATAAATGAATTTAAAGCCGTTCAAGTTTATATTTAATGTGTGGAATTTAAAGACAAATTATACTTGAACTAATTAAACTTTTAAATGTTATAAGATAAACATAAAAACATATTGCGATGTTTCGACTCTTTGGTATAGAATCTCCTTCAAGCAATTAAAGAAACGTCACATTATATAAATAATTGAATTTTATTGATCCAAAATGGATGTTATCAAATGTGTGAATAGAAATTCAATGATTAGTCATATGTCATGTTTATATTTACCTCATAACATTTAAAAGTTTAATTAGTTCAAGTATAAGTTAAACTAACTTTAAATTCCACACAAATCTTGGAAAAAAATCTGGTAATTACAACAGTATTTCAACATTTGGGAAAACATAAAAAAGGAACATAAAAAATGCATAATAAAAAGCTTTGCATGTAAATAAAAGTAATTATAAAAGTAATCATTAAAGATTTTTTTTAAATATATATTTATAATAAAAAAATTTGAAATAAAAAAGGAAATTATAGTCTTCTGAAAACTATTTAATCTTTTTTAAAATTAGATAAAGCGGAATTTGTCTATTGTAAATGGATCTAGTCTGAGAATGCAAGCATAAAAAATTCTTAAAGGCGAATCAACTATAAATATAATAATAACCTGTTTATTGAGTCGCAAAGGTGGAACTCCATGCCTTAATCTGTAAAAGTTGTGCGTCTCGAGGCAAAGGTTAACGAATTCCTTCGGGGCTCCGGATCTGCGTACAGACGGTTTACGTGTTTCAGTCTTTGTAATCTATAAAATAAATTACACTTGGATCAACGACTGTATTGATCAATAAAACATTATTTCTAAATATCTTACTAACTTAGAGCTCGAATTTCCCATCATGCGCAACATTTATAATACACTGCGACGAATGTTAACTTTTCGATAACATATCACTTAATAACAAAAGAACTACAATTATTTTGCATTAAACTATGTTATCGTGCATCGATAAATCCAATTTGTTTAACATTAAGCTTATATGCCGCGATAAATTTAATATCCATTTATGGAAGAAGTGATAAAAATAATATAATGCCAGTGGAATTAAATTATAATCATTATGGCTCGTTTCAAACCAACAACAAAAAATAAAACCTTTAATTGTACATTATGTTGTGTAAAGTTATTTTGATATGACTGAAATTTGGTAAAATAAACTCTTTGAAAACAATTTATTATGAAACAATGAAATTAAAAATCGTGAAACTTTCCCAATTTTTTATTTCAATAACAAATATTTTTAGTTCAAATAAAAAATGTTGGTCACTTATAAAGAAACGTTTAGTGTGTTTTTTTCACATTTTTCAGCATTTTTCAGCATTCTTTCCATAATTCTACAATTGCACCTAATTCATAATATGAAATTTGCGGAGCGATCAAAAATATGATGTCGATATCTAGAATTAAATGCATCAGCACGTTTTGCTGTTCAGTGACGTTTAATGATCGCCGGCTAACGATTCTTCGAGAAACTTGGCTATCGCTGAATTTTTTTTTCCTGTCCATTTTAACAAATTACCCCACTTCTGTTTAACACGTCGCGCTGCTTCACGCTCGTCAATTTATAATTGGGGACCCCTCGCAGTTTTTCCTCGTCATTTTTTTTCTTTCTTTCCTTTTTTCACCTCGTTTCACACACTCGCGTGCCGTTGCGTTCTCATTCACGACGAGTTCTTATTTTCACAATATCACTCCCCTTGAACATTTTCTCGACTGCGGCGTGACACAAAGTGTCCTTCTATATCAATATCAACAAAAATGTTCTCGCTCCTTTTTGTCGAACCTTTTTTTTTTGTCACGTTTAACTAAAAGTGGATTGGAAATAATAGAGTGAAGTGTATTACAAAACAGACATAATATTTCAACACGTAATTCTGCTGCATAACTGTGTTATATCAAATTAATTTATCATTATATATGAAATGAATTTATGTAAAATGTAAAAAAAAGGTATATACCATAAAAAGAGTAGTTAAAACAATTACTGAAAACAAATTGGAGTAAATGGACATTTTTATTATGGCATATTCATTATATAAGAAATTAAAGTTTTAATAATTATAGCTATAATTATAAATTTTTTCAAATAAACTATTTTTCCATATTTGAGTCTTATTAAAGTATTTTTACACTTCAACTTCTATTGAAAAAAATTAAAATAAATGGACATTTTTATTATGGCAATACATTCATTAAATTCGTAGAATTTTAATAAATTAAAACCATTATCATTTATTTGAGCTGATTCTAGGCAAGTTCTAATGGAGGAGGGGTGAGGGAAATATTAACTTCCTAATTAGGTACAATAAATAAAAACATTGTTAGTATTATGACCGTTCAACCTTATCAGGCGTTTCTGAATTTGTTGCTTCGCATTCCTTCACCCAACATATTCAGGTTTCTAAGAGGAATGCCATTACAGATCACGTTGGATTTTTTTAAATTACCCTCATTCTCAAAAGAACCTCGTTAGTAAGTATTCGCGCATCATCGTGCAAAAAGTTATGGTAAATTCAACGCACAGCGCGACGGAATCGAATAAAAGTTTCATTATTGATACCTGCGAGGAAGAATATTTAGCTGAATCCGGCGAGGCAGACGATGACCTCGCACTGCTGCAAGACATTCCATCACTGCCAAGACTGCCATGAAAGCTTCCATGCAGTGAATTTGACAACGGTCCTGGAGACGCGGGAGAGGCGATTAAAGGAGATTTCGATCTCACTGAATCGGCTCTAGACCTAAAATAAATTCACGCGTGTCAAATTAAAATATTAACTCACTTTAATTACACTTAAATTAGTGCACACTAAAGTGGCACTGAAAAATGAAACGTTTCCAAAGTACAAATTGTAAACAAACTTTTTTGTTTTATATTTACATCCGTTCTTTTGTCCTTTGGATTTAAGCAAACAATATTGTGGTTTTTACTTCATTAATTGTATCGTTCAAATATTTACAAACATTGCTTGATTGTGATCAATTTTAAAAACGTTTCACTGTTCAGTTCTATTACACTAAAATGTAGAACCTTTTCAGAAAGTTTAACACATGTTCGTATGACGCTTGTGTGAATATTGGTAAAATGTATGGTCTTGTACAATATCTTTAAAACAAAACTTAGAGAAAAGATTTAACAAAAATTACTGACACTCTCCGTGTATGGTACATCTTTTAGTGTTTTCTTTTATCTATACGTATAATTCCTTACTATTAAACTTAATTTTATCTGAAATCAAATTATATAATTAAGTGAACTATTTTCGAAATTGCACAAAACATTACAACATATTAAACAATTTAGCAGGGTGAAAGTTAGCAGCATTGCAGCGACCATACCTTATACCCAATTTAAATGTTAATTAAATGAAGAGTGAACGAGAAGGAAATTGAATCTTTGAGGAAATCATAATGCGGAATGATAATGCTAAAGAATTTGCCGTGTAATTAATGCGAAACTGTATTTGACTACTATCACAGGCAGCGTTCGAAACTTTGTAGATGAGAAGCAACGTAATTCGTTTTAGAAATAAAATTGTTCTTGCAAGTCATTGCCTCGGTCGGCTAAGGAAATCATTGGAGCAATAGTGTACCGTTCGCAAGTAGTTTAACACTATAAATTATCTTGCTCATCGAGAGGTTTCGGTGTTCAACGAGTTCGCTTCCAGCCGAAGAAAAGAGAAGTCGTTCCTTTCCTGGTTTCTCGCGACCGAAGAATCAATTGTATTACATTTGGAAGTAGACACGGTTGAGCGGTTTCGATCTCGTTTTCAAATTCCACGCGGAATCAACTACCGCGGTGCACGACCATTGCAGTTCATCATTCCAATCCTTATCCGACTTCCAACTAATTAGATGCAATCGCTTATTTCATGGGGAGTGAACAGTTTGATCATTACTTTGCAGTTCTTTTGGTTCGACTGTAATTTTATTTATGGAATACATTGGCATTCGGGAACGGACCGATTAATAATGCACGTACAATTTCTACGCATGGCACTAAATTTACATCTAACATCATCTACATCATCTCTGTACCCGCGTGAAAAAAAGACGACTGGATGTTCAGCTGGACGTGAGTTGGAGGAAGGTTGGATAACTGCTGGATTTTATGCGTTTCCAACCTGTGCATTATTCTTATGTCCCCAAAATATAACCCGTGGAGAGCACTATACTGTTTAGAATCATCTTACAGAAATTCTGGTTGAATTGACCATATTATAGTTACTTTAACTAAAAATTAGGAAACTGCCTATTAAGCTATCAATTGAGATTAATTTAAAATGACAATAATAAATTGTGGAAAATGAAAACATTACAAGCACTTTCTTTAAAGAAATTATTGATTATAAATGATTTAAGAAACAATAGATATTAATCGTAACATTGTATGCTCTGCTTATTAATGTTAACCCACAATTTCTTCTTAACAGTAATCCAACTTGCTATAGGCAACATTTGAATGTTACCAAGTGTTTTTCTAAACGTAAAACTCTTTTATAACGTATTCTAAAGTGTTATTCAATGTTAATTTCTACTTTCTGTAAAATGATTCTAAAACGTTAGTGTTCTCTAAGTCAACCAGTTCACTCCATTACATCGCGTCCCCATATACATGCCATGCGACAATGGTCTTACGGGCAACCTATGATCAGCGCCACCTACTGGAATATTGTAATACTGGCTGATCCGGCCACAGGTTATCCTTATTTTTCTTCAACCAACTTATGCCCAAACCAAATATCCAGTCGTTTTTTTTCACGCCGATACTTTCTACGAAAATTTATGAATCAATTTGCAGCGAGTTGAATACTGTTTTTTCTTTTTAACTTTCGTGGCCATTTTAAACGCATTATTTAAATTAATCGTGCATTAGATAAATTAAATTCGATCCTATTAAAGTAAAATTTAAAGTAAAATTGAATTTACTTCCACTTATGCAGGAAAATCGTTTGAGATCGTTTAGCATCTAGGATATAATTAGCATGATAATAATTAGAATTTGATAACCGCACGTACGGCGTAGGCTTTCAGTATTCAACCGACAGTGTCAATGCCGTGCTCGAGTCAAGACGAGAGAAAGCTGAAAATTTTCGTGCTCGCTATGCAATCGCGGCAAAGGAATAATTAATGATTTAGGTGTTCTTCAATTACCATTGTAATTTACATTCATTTCACGGTTCAACTTGGCAAGATTGCTTGATACTCGGGTAAAAATGTTGAGGGTAAAAAAGATTGTGAAATACCACAATGGTACTCGTTGAATCGCTTTGTTTAATTTTCAACCATCTTTCGACAGGTTTGATGATGATCGCGTGGACTAATGTACCCTAATTAATACCTTTCGGACAACTGATCAACAAAGCCAACCACCTTCTTTTTCGTCCCACTTACAACGAGCGAAGGCATACTACAAGGGTAGAACATAAAACTCCATAAACTCAACAATAAATCTAAAATCACAAAATTGGCAAGCTACGGAAATTGTCTAGTAAAAATAATAAAAATAATAATAATTTGAAAGAGAAAGTTGTTACTACACAGTTCTTGTGGGGAAAAAAACTTGTTTTACTTTTAATTTAAGATATTAACACAATTTTTAATACACTATATTATGTATTTTAGTTGCCATATATGATTGATATTCACTATATATGATTGATATTCAATTTAAAATTAAATTATTGTAATAATTGAAAATATTAATAGTAAATTTAAAGTTTAATTGAGAAAAAATAATTAAGAATCCAGCCCTGATATGTATATATGATATGTTCGTCTGGCACTTGAAAAAAAAAAAGATTAGTAAGTACGGTCATACTTTATATTAACGCAACCGTACCGTAAAGGCAATGTGGAACTTTCAGATTGTGTATAGCTACGATAATTATACAAGTTTGCATACAATTGTAATGCTGACGAGAAAATATTGTATAACTACCCTAATAAAATTTGAATCGGACGTGCCCTATAATCATTATTGTCAGTGATTGGACTGAATCAGAGCAAGCCCTAAAAATATAAAAATGACCTAATTGAGTCCGAAGAAAGAAAATCTTGTTAAACTTATTGCCGTTGAACTTTACCAGGCTATTATGAGGTCGTTACCTGGCACACCTTCACCCAGAAAAATAATTTAGTTCATATAAATATGTGTTTGTATTTAAGAAAACTTTAGCTAAAACTTAAATAATTAATTAAATAATTAATTAGTTTCAAATAAATCATTTAATTAAAGCCAACAACTCGTTTATTTGTATCAAGTAAAAAGAAATAAAAATATTAATTTAGTTCTCACGACTACTCTAGTAAAAATGATCTATATATATCTTATTAAAACATCATATATGGACTAATACATTATTTTGTAGTTTCTTGTTTGTTTAATTCTGTAATTAAATATCTGAGCCAGATTCAAATTTTCACCAGGGTAACCTAATCAGTTTTTTTTAATTTTGGTACATATATTTAACAGTAGTAGAGCAGCTACAATTTTTATTACAATAAAATAGAAAGAGAAAACAGTATTTTCACAACATTGTATAATATCATACACAACACTTGTGCAAAAGTTGACAATCAACATTGAGTTCGGTAACAAGAACTCTCTCCTGTGACTTATCCTGTCACTCTCGCACTCGTTGATAATTGCCTCTTTGCAACACTTGTATTGTGTACAATATACCATAAAAATTAATAAATTTTAAAATTTATCTACACATATATAACACATGTAATCATATATAACATATATAATGAAAAATAATATATATCTTCATCCTACAAAATAAACTTCTTCAAATTAAACCACAAACTTAACAACTTATTAAACTAATAAACATTACTTTTGGCACACGTTATCCATAACATTTTTATGACGAAGAAAATGTTACAAAAATGTCAATACTTTCAACCAAATAGATTATTTTCATCAGTTTAGCCATGAAACTAGCATTCCATTAATGAAACAGATTCGTGCAAATACTTACATTAAAATTTACGTTTGAACTGTATTTGAAATGAACAAACACATCACTCAAACATAATTTAAAATTGTCAAGGCATTTGTTCCACCAGTCACATTCAAATGGGAACTAATCCGACACGTAAAAGTATCTAATCTCTAATATAAATTACCGTTCCAAAATTATTGTTCATGCATTACAAAACATAACTGTTTCAAAGTTAGAATCTTACTAATCATTCTCTGAGTCTTGGTGTTTAATGTATGAAATCACTGTTATACCTCACGACTTTTCCCGTTTAATTACCTATA
>JABFPN010001548.1:0-28118 GCA_022817305.1 Leptoteleia sp. ZL-2020 | reverse complement strand
GGGAACGAAAACGTTTTCTCAGTTATTGATTCATTAACATGTGGCAGAGTATTTGTACGGTAAAAACAGATACAACGAGTTGTTTCAATACGCTTTTGTTTACTCTCGTAGAGTAAAATGGTCGAGTCGGTGAAGGCGAGAGTCTAATGCAAACACCTGCTACATCACATAGTTCAATTCGCATGACGATTAAGCGACCCCGTATAGTACCACTTAAATATGTTAATCACTACGTTCGGAGATTACTTTTTGGATTTTCAGCTTAAGGGAAATATTTTATGGAATCATTCGTTATCGAATTAAAGATGAATTATATTCGACACTTAACTCTTGAAGTATTTACAAGGTGTATAATTTGTTATAGACTTTGCTTTTCATCGACAAAGAAAAGAATGTAAAAGAATTCTTCCGAGGGTATAGAAATTAATGAAAATAAATACCTTAAATGACAAATAGTTTGCATACGTTCTATAAGGAATCACTTTTCAGGGTAATGTGTATTTGACGATGCGGAAGGAACACAATCGATGTCTCTTTCCCGGACATTATAGTCATCAAATTCCCAATATCCTGTATAGGAACGCGTGCGGTGCGTCGCAGAAGCATTGTTGTATACATCGTATGTGGAATCTCTCAAGTGATGTGAAGCAGCAATACACCTCAGGATAAGCGCATCCCCTAGTTTAATTCCAGTCTAGACAAGCAGCCTCTGCTCTCAAACAATTGTGCGTACGGTAAGCAAGCAAACTGGCAAACAAGTAAGCAATGTATACTCCCTCTTCCTTCTTCAAGCAGTCTGCTGAACCAGGAACAGGAATCTCAATGTGAAACAACTGCTAAGTGCTACAATAGCATCAACGCCTCTTACACAAAATCACTGTTAAATGTGAGCTCCTCGTAAACTGATTAACGTCACATCGTGATATGTAGCTGGGAAATGATTTTGCTAAGTACATTTAAGCGCAGGATCGCTAATCGTTGAATATTGCATACAAAGTTTGCATAAATGATGATGTCGCGTTTGAGTGTGTCCATACGAAGCTTGGAATTGTAGTTGCTTTTACTCTTTATTCAATCAACGTTGCCCGACATTTCAATTAATTTAGGTTTATTTGAAAGAATTACGAACCGAAAAGTCATAAGGTAGGAACTAGTCAACCTCTATTAGATAAAGTGAAAAAATGTCAACAAATTCTTCTGGAATTTCAGTACACTTAAGCTTTTATTGGTATAGTTTGCTTTTTTTCACGTTTGGTATTCTGTGAGGATTTACCTCACATGTTTTAACATGGGCTTTAATTGCAACTTAGTTGCCATTTAGTTATCTAGCTGTATGACATCTTTGCTATAACAGTGTGCCAACATTACAATACAAAGACTGTTACGATGAGTCTGTTATAGCAGTGAGGACGTCTCCGCAATTTTAATTCAACGAACATTATTTATTATAATAACAATTCAAAAATAAAGTTTTTATAAAGTGAAAATGTTTTAAATAATATTAAAATTATAAAGAGAAAAGTCATAAACTACCAAACCTATATTTCTTAACTCAGACAATGAAAATTGTAAAGTAAAAAAAATGTGGAGGCGACGTGCAGAGATACAAACGAAGGGTTAATATTTCAAGTTAAAATTTCTTATTTAAAATGTATGAAAAACGATAAAAATTCCGATTTAATGAAACAAATGCGTTCGTTGAAATAGTATTTTTATGTAAAATCTCGGAGGAATTGAAATATATTAAGGTTATTGCAAGATTAATACAAAAATTTGTCATTCGGGTATTTGCTGGTAAATGTTGTACAGTAATGATATATACTGCAATTAAATTAACGCAACAACCATAATGAATTTTGGATTAATAGCTTTAGAATTAATTAATTATTTCGTATTCAGTAATTGAAATGACCAAATTAAGTAGAGTACCTAATTAACTGATTCTTTTAATAACTTTGGAAGTAAGATATTTCTGCAAAAAAGTAAATAACTTTACAATCATAAATGTAAATTGAAGTATAATTAAATAAAACCTCTCAAAGTCTAACTTTGCTTTATCAGATAGAGCACAGATAATTGATAGTTTTCTTACATTTCATTATTTTTATATAACAAAGAAAATTTAATTAAAAGTCTGGTCATTTATTGCCTAATTTTCAAGTATGTAATATTAAATTACTATTTAGTTTTATTTATTTGGTTAAACGGTTCTTTAAAAGTTTGGTAATGGCCAATGTTATCACTAAAATTAAACAAAAAACAATTAATAAACGAATGAAATCTTTATCGAATTATCAACAGTATTTAATAAAATAAAGATTATTGTAATAAATAATATACGTTATATTCAATTAGTTAACTAATCAAGAGAAGAAAATACATTGAATACTTTCTTCATTTTAAGTGCGAAAACAGAGTTCTAACGCAATTATAAGGTAAGAAATTGGGTTGAATATTAATTATGTGAATAAATTATTCACGGCATTAATCTAATTTAATTAACCTATATTTAATTAGAGTAATTACTTCAGTGTGATTTACTTTGCTCTTAATTCTAAAAAACAAAAAAAAATTTGACAGATGTTCATTCTTATTATCATTCTTATAAAATAAAATTAAATAATTTCGAATTGATTTTACATAAACATGGAAAGAAATGTGAAAAGCGACATATTGAATGTGTATTTAAGTTATAATTATATTTATTATATTTAAGTATAAATTAAGTTAATATATTTAAGTTATAAGATGCTTACCGTAATAGTTCAACTTAAAAGTTTAACTTAAAAGTTTAAATTAATAACTTTAATACTCTCACTCTATAAATGTATAGTGATCTCAATATATAAAACGAAAAATATATATTACTTCATTTATGCGGATACAAAACATTACTTTGTTATGCTAGTTCAAATGATTTATTCAATTAGTTGAACATTTGACTAATTTACTTTAAGCAGTGAGTTTTATAATTAAGATAATTTATATAAGAGAAAATCTTATGAATTTTTAACTTAAGTAAGAAATTAGAAATTTGCGTATAAAAATAGTTATATATTTTTTTTTTTTTTTTTTATTTCAAAATAATATTTATATAACATTGTTGTTGAATTTTTGTCAAGTTGATGTATTTTTACTATACTGAAGACCTAAATTATATTGTATTATTTGTATAATGTAGAAAGATTTATTTAATTCATTCAACAGTATTCATCACGAAACGTTTCTCCATTAAGAGCAGCGTGGGAATATTGTACGGGGATTAGTGTCTGTATAAGAAAAGCATTAATGGACGTGGATAATATCCGTTTGCGGTTAAATTTAGAGAGTAATATTAAATGTGTTGATTAATAGATTCTTGCGATTTACATTAGATTAACAAAATTATAATTTAATAAAATTTTTGTTATACTATCCTGAGAGAAAAAAATATCAATTTTTAATGAAAGGCGACATCAAACGGAAAAAACATAAAATAAAATGTTTGCCAAAAATTAGAATTCAGTTTATTAAAATTTGTAATCCCTGGTTTCTTATTTTTTAATATTCTTTTCTCTCCGTATATACACGTAACAATTTTCTTTTATTCAATTTACATTTATATACATACATATTAAACTTGACTATATATTATTTATTGTATCTAAATCCAAAAACTATGGTATTCGTATGAATTCAAATAATGCAAATATAATTAATTTATATATTCACACGAAGAGAAGAGATTATTAAAACATACTAACATTATTAGTTTCAGTTTTATTAAGTATATGTTCAGTTTACTAACAATGTTAGTAATTTTTGTTAGATCTTTTCCGATCGTACATTTCCACCTACTGAATCGTTCATTTGTTTTAACTAACCTTTTCAGCAATGTCTAATAGCTTTAACTGAAAACTCAATTAAAACTACTAAATATTTCTCTCGGTCTAGGGATGATTTCATAAAAAAATTAATGTATTGTAGTTTTTTTTATTATTATGTATTCGGATAGATTACTCGACAGATATTTATTTAGCTGTCTGACAATTGAATCGTTATAAAAATAAGCTTTTATGATACGGATTTAATCAAACTAAGTAATAAAATAATTTTCCTGTTCAATAAATTTAATTGAAAGAAACTTTGTTAAATTGCAAACATTTCATCGAAATCACCGACGTTTATTTATTAATGGCTTTAACCAATACCATATTTTATGTTTATTTATTTAACGTAATAAAGAAAACTAATATCCTAAACATATTCAAATCGTACTTCATTTAGCTTCCATTCTAATAAATTTATTATTAACACAAATATAGCTCTACATAATTTTAATACTTCTGAATCCATTTAAAGGCAAAATATATGTACCTAACTGTATTTACTGCAAATAAAAATAAATAATTGAAGATAAACATTTTCAGTGTCCAAATAAGATTACCTTCTCGATTATATATATAAGCACGGAGAAAAATGAATGTCAATAATCCAAATCTAATTTCGCAAATGGATGTTTTTCGTGGCAAACACGGGAAGAACGTTCGGAACAAGTTTCGGCAAAAAGTCGTAAATTTATATTACTTTAAATTCGTCTTTTTTCCGGTAGCACGAGCATGCACATTCTTTTTCTTTCGGTAGATTTGAAGCATTGATAAATGAGCTGAGAGCAGCCAACTTACCGTTAGGCGGAAACTCGTAGAAGAACGCGGATCTCGGGCTCAGACAACTGGAACAAAGAAAATTACGGTTAAAATATGCTAACAATTAAGGCACCACCAGCATTCGGTTGGTTCCTAGGTGATGGAAGCTGGGGAGTTTCGTAGTCTACCTATCCCTTGCGTTCATCTATTATTCGTACTCCCAAGGACTCTATTTTTCCTTTTTCTCAATTTACCGACGTACGCTAGAAACGAGCACCTAGTAGATCTGAGCTTGGCACTTAGCTCGAATCTCTGGTGGCAGCAATCCACGATTTCACGCAAATGACTGTGTCACGAGCGACGGAATATTGAGCGCAAAAACATCCGTTTAAGTGTGGCGGATATATGAATCGACTTATGGCCCTGCTACTTGGTCAAAAAAGATTTCGTCAATTTATGATGGGGTTTACTCGAGCTTAACAGGTAAACATTTTAATGCATACTTTATGACGATTTCAGCAAAAACCAATGCTCTAAATTAGCTTGATGAAAATTCAACATTATATACGTCATGATTAACTGCAAATTATTATTAATATTATGTATATGATGTTTAAATTATATAATATGTAATTTAAAGCAAATATGTAACTCGTTTGAATATCATTATCTGTATTCAATTGTCAAAAGACTTTAAATTTAAAAGCAGAAGAAGTTTTTTTTATAATCAGATTTAGTTTGACATCTTCTTGATTATACACTAAGAGGATTTCACATTTAAAATTACCGGATTTTAATTAAGAGAAAAGGATATTTTTAAGAAGTAATATGGTCTGAATGTAAACATATGGAATTATATGAATTGCAATTTGATCAAAAAAATTTATTGAATTATTTTTAACAAGTTAAATTAAATTGAAAATACTACATCTAATAATTTTTAAATTAAACATTGTTAGGTCTGAATCTTATTTGCAAAAATGACATAATAAAAAAAGAGTAATTGTAAGAACGACGTATTTATGAATATATTATATTCAACTTTATTTTTTTTTCTTAATTATATTCATGAATTTTTATTCATATACTGAATTGATGTGGATAATATTTGCACCAAAAATATAGACTATCCTGTTAAAAATGACGCATAGAACATATAACGACTTATTAAAATATACAAAAACGTAAACACTGTTACGATGCCGTGACTAACGGTCATGAGCGTTTGTCGAAAAAGAGTCAACTAGATGGACCGACATTACGTCGAACATGTTGCGCTCCTCCGAGACGTAACGACACTAAACGGATTGCAACATATTAGTTTGTTTATGTTTTCATACTTTATTATATCTTTTAATACTTCATTTTTCATAGAGTATCACTTTCTCATTGAGCATCTCGTTAGAATAATAGAATGAGCATATTTATTGACTGTTTTTTTCTTTTTTAAGTTTTGTTTGGCTTCGTCTATTTGTGATAAACAGAAACATAAAATTATAGAATTTTATATAAGGTAGAGATAATTCGAGTGTGCCATTGAAACAAAAAAGTTTAGTGAATAATGTAATAAAAAGAGTATTTAAAGAGGCATTATTTCATTTTAAGACATATCTCATAAAATTGTATCATTTCAGAAAGTAAATTTATTCGTATTGTCTACAAGTTACGATTGTATTAATATATTTTTTGTAACTTTTAGAATATCATATTTCTCGGAATAAATTTACATTTATCATACGATAAACCACTAAGAAGTAAATACAAAAGAAAGATTTATATTAACAGAATAATTGTAGAATAAATTGTAGAAATAGAATTATGACTGATGTACTAAGAAAGTTTTCATGATGATTAATTATTCAGAGTTATATATTCAAATTTATATACATAGTTGCATGAATGTTGTGTTATAATGTGTATAAGTTACTAAATAATGTAATTAACAACATAATACATTAAGTTAATAATTAACGTTTACAAAAATATTAGTTAGCAAGGATTAATTAAATACAACATTTGATGAAACTGAGAAAAGTTAATAGTTGTACTATATATATATATTGTTCAGAATGATATGTGATGAAAAATGATTAATTTAAAGCATGTAAATAATGACATAAAGTAAAATTGAAAATCGATTATTCGTAACATATGCTTGTAATTTCATAAATTTGAATTTTCAGTCGAGCACAAAGCTTCATTAAATATGTATGCATCAGACTAACAAATATTGATTAAAATATGAGAATCGAACAAACAATTTTAAGAAACTAAAAGTTTTAACATTTATTTAGATAAATACATTTATTCATCTAATTTCAATTCTTTAATTAAAGTAATGTCTTTTAATTAAAACACAAAGCTCTGGTTAAAACTATATAAATTATGCTTAAGTCGTTTTTATAATAAAGATCCTTCTTGTATAAAAGATGGTTGTATGATTCTATTTAATTAACTTATCTTCGTGTTGCCACAAAAATTTAGACTTTAAAACTTTTTTTTCTAAAAATACTTCGCATAAGTCTTACTTAACAGGCTACGTAGCTCTTCTTTAATTAAAAAGATAAAAGAATACGCGATACAAAAAATTATCGTGTACATAACTTATTAAGTAAACATTAAATTGTACACGGAGAAAACTGTACTGTTGAAACAATGCCAATTGGTGTTGGTATTACAATGTTATATTGTTAATATTGTCCCAGAATTATGAAATGTAACATTTACAAGTAGTCATTTAATTAATATTACATAATTTAGTAAAGTTTTCCATTAAGTGTTTAGCTTCATTATATTTGTTGCTTCGCAGTCGAATTCGAAATTTAACTTTATGTTTTCTTACAATAATAAACATTAAGAGACTACCATGTATTTTTTCCAGTGAATTGGTATTGAAATATCACATAATATTTCAAGGAACAAAATAACATGTAAATGAAATATTTCTATCCAGTCACCGTATATATGTGAGATATATCTGTTTGATGAAGTATGGGAAAGTAAGATACAAGAGGGTCGAAATTCAGAGTTGGGGACAGAAGATATTCGGGTTCCCATATTGACTGTCATTTCGAGTCAAGAAGCGATCAGAAGATGGCAAAAATGATGGGGTTCGCCGCTTCAACGGTTCATTGCTTGCATATATTGTCAAATAGAAAGAGGGTGAAACAGAAATTGCCAGCGACTATTCCATGTGAAGGGTTCACCGAAGCCATTGTTACACACTTCATATGCGATTAAGATCTATTCTATGATGAAGAATGCCCGTTAAATGTTTAAATCGAAATTAACGTACCCTCAATTACAAGAATCACGCAAGTGACTTTTCGAAGTAAAAATGCATTTAACCTTACATTAGCTCTGACAGCTCATACGAATTATATTTCAAGAGCAGTGTATATTTAATGATTAAACGTTC
Source organism: Leptoteleia sp. ZL-2020 (assembly GCA_022817305.1). Classification (NCBI taxonomy): domain Eukaryota; kingdom Metazoa; phylum Arthropoda; class Insecta; order Hymenoptera; family Scelionidae; genus Leptoteleia; species Leptoteleia sp. ZL-2020. The sequence continues at coordinate 20,075 of JABFPN010001548.1, read as the reverse complement.
ATGCAACTTCTGCGTAAAATTCTCTTTGTCTATCGTTTGATCTTATGTGGTCAAACCTAAACGTTCGTATCTTACACAAAGCGACTTGGACTTGATGTAAACATTCGTAGCGGAATTGGCAGTACGTTGCGAACCAACTGGTTATTCGCGCGAAAGCGCGGTGAACCGCAATACTAACCGAATACTAATAGGATCCCTTGACGAAAAGCTAACATCTCAATAGAGAAGGTCGAACTATGATTCCGCATTGCTGAGAGGAAACTCTATCAAGTATCTCTTGTCCGATCAAATCTACAATCCACTTGCGTATAATACTGCAGAAACGGCCATTAGCCATTTATCTTAACTAAATGTTACCGAAGGCCCAAAGGATTAAGGGATCATAATTATTACGAACCCTTTCCTCAGGTGCAAATGATTGTTAGTACAGTGCTGTTAATTATTATGAACCAATGTATAGTTGATTTATAACGGTAGTGCATGTTTGCCATTTACTTAGTCAAATATGCAGGTTTCGGTTAAAATTATATAAATGAATTTAACTACTTTGATAAGAAAAATAACAAATTTGATATATGAAAAAGAAAATATGATTACTTATATTTTATCGTTTCATCATTTAATGTAATTTCCTAATATTATTATGTCGCATTATTTGCTTTGAAAATGTTATTTTTGGACATAAATGTGGAAATAAAAAGAAATAAATCGTTCGGGTGGTGTTTCCCCTTAATGGTAATAAATTTGGCGTTATTAAATTATATTGCCTTTATTAATAAGTAATGTTTAATATTTAATGCTAATCATATAGTTTTATGTCTGACTATTCATATTTGTTCTACTGGTTTTCCATTTGCATTGTTAGGTCTGAGCTAAAAGTAATGTACTACTTGAAAGTAAGCGCTTATAACATAAATCCACGTTAGATATCAATATTATCAAATAGTATTATATATTGATCAGTATAATCTTATAATATCCCTAAATTCTTTATTTAAGAAGCAGTATATTTAAATAAATCTTCCAAATAAACAATAATATAATTGACGATTTGAAATTATAATTATTTCCGTGTTTCGAGTGGAAGACAAATTTATAAACTAAAGTATAAATTAAGTGCATTTTCACTCATGCAGGGTTAAACGTTTAATTCTTGATGTCGGTAATGGAATTTAATAATGACCATCTCTCAACAGTTTTGCGACCGGGCACCGCGTCTGCATTTAACAAGGCTGCCTGAGTTAATTAGCTATTAAATACCGTACAAGTTACACCTAGGGCACATAGCACACTGAAAGGGAAACATGCAAGCCGTTACGACAAAAAATTAACTGGAAACTACAATCCGATTTCAAAAAGAGCGATGTATTCCAAATACACGCTTAAATTTGATTTCCTATATATGATTTCAATTCAAGCTTAACGAGTCCAATTTTACGGGAGCACGATTTATGATTCAAGATATTATTTTGTTCTATTTTTCATTTAAATGAATAACTTCGACAAACGGTACGCACTATTAATTTTAACTAACATTGGAAGTAACTGTTAATTACATTGGACCCTGATAAATAAATTACGCGTACCTCTGGAAAGGATGTTGCTGAATACCAGAAGATGTAGAATTTTGCGTGGAGAGGGCCAATTTCTGCTGTCGTTGTTGTAACATCTGTCGCCCAAAAGCACCATAACCAAAACCATAGATTTCATCCTCTTCCTTATCGCTTAGACAACTCGACGGCTAAAATGATAATTGCACGAAATAATCAATAATTAATAGGTACTCCAGGTTTTCTCATTACATATTTATTTATATTAAATTATAATTCAATTACGTAATGCAAATTTAATCCAATATACCATTTAAAGTCAGTTTTATGAAGATGGATTTTAATTAGTCGAATAAAAAATTAAATATAAATCAAATCAATATATTTATTCAGCTGTGCAAATATTTCAATAATCAATAACAGCAACCAAGCGTTCAATTTTAATAAGTAATTAATTGTTGAAAATTATAAGTCTGATGAAGTGTATGCATTTTTACAACGAATAATGTCCTGTTGCAGAATAGATTGATAAAGTCAGCGGCGCTAATCGCCTTAAGGACCATTCAGAATCAACGCGAAATACGAGTGTCTATCACGTTAAATGTTATAGTAGACGTTTACAATAATTTAACTTTAATCATTAAGCTCGTGTATAACAAAATACTTGTACTGTACTTTATAATAAAATTTTTAATTGTAAAGTAAAATAATATTATATAAATGACCATTATAAGTGAATTTATTTGACTGTATATAATAGTCGATATTAACAAGTGGTTTTATTTAATGACTAAAATAACTTTACTTATAAATACACTAAAACAAATCAATAAAAAATTAATATAAAATATCTTAAATATTTGTTAAAAAATTAATATTGTATATAATAAATAAAAATAAGAAAAATCAATTAATCAATTAATATATATAAATTCGAAAAAAATCTGTGATTGAACTATTTATAAAACATGCGAGTAGATCTCATACGATATGTAACATATATCTAAACTGAACAAATATTAAATCAAGTTTAAAAGAAAATTTAAATATACACAATTTGGTATTTATTAACGTAAGATGTGAATTGGTTTAAAGGTCAAACTTACATGAAATACAATTACATCGGACTAGATTTAACTACAGTTAAATTATAATCAAGATGTTATTCAATTTGATTAGATCTGAATAATAATTTGATCTGTTTGATCCTCATACGATTTAGACTGGATCGGAGTAAATATGATCAGACTTGCTTAAACACGACTTAATATGTTCCCACTTTATTAGTCATAATAATAATAATAATCAATATAATCTGATATTTCAGTAATAGTATAAATGTACAAATAGCAAAAGCACAAAGCTTTTGATGTGTGATGAAAAAAGCAATTTATCTTTCAACACTTTATAAAATTGATTCGAATCCATAGGCTTTTAAACAAACATCAGTGAGAAAATTTAATTATCATCTGTCACAATGACTTACAAATTAATAAACAGCGCATTAAAATTTAATCTTATTTCCAGTCCGATATTGTGCAGTGACAAAAGGAAAAATGTACATTATACAATAACTGTAATGTAATTGTATTTCAATCTCTTGACTGAAAGTCGACTTCTTTACAACACATTTTTATCAAGCAATAAAAAGAAGAATCCATCTATAAGTACGGCGACAGAAATAAGACCTTTTTGTTGCAAAAGTACTAAAGTATAGTATGTTTTCTTTGATGTGCCATGCATAAGGCATATGCGCCATGATCATAATTAATAATTCGAAAGTAGTGTGTTTGACGGAGATCAAAAAACAAAAAGCTCTACTTACCGAGTATTTTCCTGGTGCGTAAATGGGTTGTGAATGACTCGTGGTGAGTTGAGTGTTGGGCATTTTTGGCGAGGCATTTGTTTCGCGTCTCCGCAACTCCTCGAGTGGCTCCAGGACATCGCCGTAATGCGTTCTGAAGAGGTCTGCATACCTTGAAGCCAGTCCCTCCAAATAGCCACGTTCGCCCTCCTGAAACACCAAGAAGGCGAGACGTTGTGTTATCATTCTTTCTCCCTCTCACTGCTACGTGACGATGAATAATGAGTTAAGAACTTATTCTGCACATGGTGCATTACATTACATATAAGCGGATAATTATTCTTTGAACATATTGTGTTCTTATCAAGTGCTATTACCGACTTCCGACTTATTAAAGGTTAATGCTGACTTATTTAATATTAACACATGTTTTCGATCAGTATGTATAATTATCTACAAGGTTTCCTGAAATTCTAAATGAGTTAATTACGCTGAGTTTAAGAGGATGAGGTAGATATGAGGCACATATTACCGGGTCATAACAAAATTACGCTCCTCTTTACGTCTTTAGTACTAATTACTGAAATTATTACGCCATAATTATAACTTTACCTACTGCATTTCTCATATTTATAATGATTACATTAACGTCTGACTAATCAAAAAGAGGGAAATTTAAAATTTTATACAAAACATTATGAATGATCGGAAACAAATGTATATTTCAGTAAAGATATATATTGTACTTCATTCATAATATCTATAAAATTTGCAATTATTGTACAACAATTATTTGCATCTTTATATCTAATTATTTTGTAATGTGATGCAAATTTTGTAGTAAAGACATATTAATTATATAAGCTTGGAAAAGTTTTCTTTTTAAAGATCGATTTTTCTTTATCCTCTCTAAAGATTGTTTCACGGAGTTTAAAGGATAAGTAGTTAAAGGGAAGATCGAGAAAACAGTAAGGACCGAAGGGAGGAGAATCGTAGCGAATTGGAAGAGGTGTAGAACTACGCTAGACGTGGGAGATACGATAATATTTTAGAATTCCAGTACTGTTGGTCCCCAATTCAACTAATACTACTGTCACAGTGAAGCTTATGTCCCTTCCTTTATGGCTTTGGGCTTTGTTTGGCACAAGTCGCTTTCTCGTATTTACACTTTAAGCAGAACGTTCCAATGCTGTGCTTCCGACGAACTCACCCGCTACGAAACAAACGATTTTACGTTACGCTTATAAAGGATTTCAATCCCATTTTTTTAAAAAAAATATATGTTTTGTTCGTGACTGTATTTGCACGAATTATGTTACGTTATCTCATAAAATAAAAAATGAAGCGTAATCTCAATAATGGAATCATATGATTTAATACCAACTGCGTCATATGTAAATTGTGTCCAAAAACCTTTATCCATTGTAGTTTACATAAATCAACACTTTTAAAGTATGACAGAATAAGCTTGTGAAAAATGAAATTCGATCAAACTAATCATCCTGCTTAGCGGATGAAACAAAAACTTATTTATATGAAACATTCTTTTAAACAGCAATAGTTTTTTAAACTACATTAAATTTATTTCATTTGTGAAAGATTATATAGTTATCATTTTTTTTAATATTATTTTATTAATTCAGTCGATACGGCTTCAACTTTGGCGGATGATATAAATGCATTTAAAAATTTAGAAACAGATTTGTTAAAATGTATTATTCCTCTTAATAATTATCCACAAAAGTATGTAAGCTCCGTTTTGTGCAAGTTATATTTAGTTAGGAAAAGTATTGAGGTAAGATCAAAATTGAAGAAACTTCAGGTAGCAAAGTTCAGTAATGTGTGAAGAACTTCTTGGAAAGTTTAAAATGATAATAATAACTATAAGTAACCGTGTAATTTAATACTCCAGTACTTTTATCATTCACAAATAAGAATTTAAAAGGTTGATCAATATTTATACGAAGAGAAAAGATTAATAATAAAAAATACTAACTTTAAAGTGACTATTTAGTTACTATTATTGCTACATTTGGTTAATTTAATTCGGTTAATTTAAAGTAGTAGCATTAAATTAAAAAGTATATGACCACTTCACTGACAATATAGTAATTTTTATTAAATTATTTCTCTTTATGTATTAGTTTATTAACACTTACAATCTGTAACTGCTCAAATTGTCAAAATATTTTTTTCTCTCAAAAATTATAATACCATTGGAGATATTGCCTTTTGTCAATTTTAATTGACAGAACTTTATACATATTCAATAAAAAAAGTTACCAAAATTCAATAAGTTTACTACATTTATATGTTCAGAAACTTACAGAATAACATTTGTTATTGTTGACTTAAATTGACAGTCCTCATTGCTTCTTCGGTATTTCTTCACCGAAAATACACAATGAAATAGAGGGTAGAAGGAATTGAAGAACTTTGCCAACTTCAAACTATGTGAATCAACAGTATATTGATAAAGTGAACTTTGCTTTCAGTGCATCTCAATGTACGGAAAATCCGCGGGTTACTTCTTGCATCTTTTGATATACCATGAAGTAGATGTTCAACCATAATTGATATTTCACAGATTAGTTATTAGATAATTCAATTTAATAATAATCGATCTAAATTTGCGACGGTTTTGATCAAGTTGAAGATATTTGTTGTAACTGACAATTGGTATTATGTGTTGGTGTAAATTTCTAAGTTTTGTTAAATTTAATTATTTTTATTTTACTTGGCAAATATTCACAGATTTGTTCATTATTTACAGTTTATAATTTAATAGTAATCAGAAATATACTAAGTTTAGTTTCATTATTGATGAAGTTTTAAATATAATTTCGCCCAATGTAAGACTGTAAATTTTTTGTTAGTACAATTACACCAGATTATTCAGTCTCCACAAATGAATTCATCAGGTCCCCTGGAAGAGCAAACACATTCAATATTAAGTATTTCAGCATTGCAGAATACGAATGGCTTACTGTTCTGTTTTCTGAACTTTTTCTATCTTAAAATAATGAAGAGCTTATGCTAAAACTTGAAAAGTTGTATTGTCTTGATTGAAAGTTCTTTGAAATATTTGTAAGATTTGAAGGATCAAAGAGTATCTAACGTCTGATCACGACAAACTCATGGCGGACATATTTTATTTAAAAGGCGCTTGTTCTCTCGCCGTAAATATTTAAGTGAACTGCTCGAGTAGACTTTTTGAAATCAGCTGATTATTTATGAGCGAACAACCCTAATGAGCATTCATTTTATATTCTTATTTCGCTGCATTCGGGATTTCTATCATCACTTTCCGTTCTTGGAGACCAGCGCAAATACTTCGTTTCGCACCTCTTTCACTTTTGTATGAAAAGTCGCGCTTTGGTTTCTATAGCACAGAATCGTTCTTCATTTGCGCGCTTCGGTTACGAAGCACTGGAGCACTTGACGGTAATTGGGCGGCTGGGAGACTCGTTGGAATTATTTTTGGACGTCTCTTCAACGGGCATTGCACCCACCATTAGCGGCGTCGCTCATTCTCTCTCTCTCTACACAGCGTATTCATTTTCACCCTCATTATTTACATATACTTCATTTGCTCATTGCAAACTCTTCATCAATTTTTCCTTATTTCGTTAATATGATCTGCTCATCCAATCGATTTTCAACCGTTGAACTTTTCCAGTTCTACATACATTAAATTACACTCAAATGACGAACCGAAATAGCCAAACAAATCATTTCTGCGCAGAAATTGAATAATTTAATTAACCGGAAATTTACTTGACGAAGTGTCCATGAAACAAACACGAGTAGAGAAAGTTAAATGAGATAATGTGATCTGGAAATCGTTGACTAGGGTTAAATATTGATATCCAAATGTAATCTGAGTAACTTGTAAAACAACATGCTCGCGCACCAACTTTGGACGAACTTTGATGTAAACAAGTTACTGCCAAGTATTGAATTATAATTTCTTAATAGTATAGTAGGAGCATTAATGTTTTAACCAATTAAATATTGAATTCGTAGTAACAGAAAAAAATAATTTTACAGTTTTGAAGCAAAGCTCAAGTATCATGAGAGTATATCGAATTGAACGATGATCTTTGCTGGAATCGTTAATGACTATTTTGAGTACAATATCATTAATTGAGTCGTGACATACATTAAGGGTTGGATCGGGACTTGAAACCGAAAGCCGTATTTTCGTAAGAGTACTTAAAGTCGTTCGCGCGAGGATACGCTTATTTGACTTGGAAGCTTTCGTCTGAGCGACTGCTAGGAGACAAGACCTTGAGACCAGACGGTTCTCATAAATATAGAACCAACACCAGCGAAGTTGAATTTTTCGGCCAAGAAAACGTTGCTTATCAGGATAATGGGTCCTTTTTGATTCACGACAGCACTATGAGAAATGTGGAGGAGTAAAAAGTTTTGTGGCTGCGATGGTTGCCGAAAGCAAAGGTTCAGGTGAATTGCAAAGCATCATGGCAGCCATGTTTAACAACCTGAAAAACAAGAGCCGTTCCACGACGGGTTTATCCCTTTTTGACGCGCCAAAGTTACATTCAGCAGATTTCAGCGCCGGATTTAAGAACCATCACCTTTATCCTATTTGTTTGAGCAATCCCTCTTCCAGTCTTTGACTTGAAACCTCGGGATCTTTGTATTTTCGTCGTTTTTACATCCAAACTCGTTCGCCCGTCGTTTAAGTCGCGGAGATCGCGAACTGGTATATATTAGCACTCTGGGAGAGCCGGGAAGATGCATCGCGCGCGGCAAATAGTTTGCAGTAGCGAGCCTTTTGAGGCTTCGGCTACAGCGTAACCAGGCGTGGCATCAAACACGGTTTTCGCTTACGCGACAAACGTCGAACATCAATGAGTCCGCCAGACACTTTTTTCCGGAAATTCATTTGCAGTTCACACCACTCCGCGGCGTTAAATTTTAATCACAAAAATGCATTGCTCATTGTATTCGGCACTTGACAAACGGATGAAAGAAGGGCCGAAAGGCGGTAGTGGAGCGGAAGGTACTGCTGAAAAGCGAAGTTCGCGAGGTGTAGGACGGTGTCGGTATGGAGATGCTTCATTGTCAAGAGTGAGACTAGTGTTCCTGGAAAAGCGCTATTGTCAGTTTACAGCGAGCACTCGCTTCCCTTATCCTTTTGGCGCTGTAACGGTGTTGAGTTTAGAACATACCGACGAATAATGACAGTGTGTTTCACATAAACTAAGCGCGCGATGGACTTCCGACGACGAAAGGCACACCTAGAAGCTCATTCGTGGTATTTCGGAAATTAACGTAAAGTAAAAGCAGCCTCGTTACAACGTTACACTCCAATTCTCGTGCGCTGCATTACTTAACATTAATGCGCTCAAGCGGAGCATTTAAAATTCATTTTTTCTTTGTGCGAGATAATTTTAATGAGAAGGGACATTTTCGTTTTGCTATAATAATATTTTAATACTTACGGTTGAAGTAGTTATATTCAGTGAAACACTTGAGCGCGAACTTATACAAGTTGCAAGGAATTATTTACAGGTTTTCGTAAAACATTTTTGGCATTCTTTGAATACACTGAAATTTGTATTTAATCAAATGAATTTTTCTAACAAGACTCTCCTTCCTTGGCTTTGATTCTCTAAGAATTTTAAATAAAAATAAGTTGTTTCCTCAATTTTTAAGTCATTTTGTAAACTTGTGTTACTAAAGCGCCGCCAGTGGTGCTACTTAAGTTATATTTTGCACGTCAATCAAACATACTCTTTATATTATTTAAACTGAAAATTAAGTTCTTCCATCAAAGAATATTTTGGCACAGTAGTTGTAAGAACTTCATTTTGAGGAACTGTTAATTCTTGTTAATTTTACATGAGATTTCTATCGGTGAACGGTATAGCGTTCGAAAAATTTCGTAACTCTCTATAGTCAGACGTTATTGTAAATATTCCCCCGTTAGAAGGTAAATATAAACAATACCAGTCAATTCCATCGTCGCGTTAGTCCATTATGTACATTTAATGATAACTTTGTCAGAACTTTAATATCTACGTGAGGGACATTTTGAAGACACATTTTTGTTACTCCACGAAAAAAATTACCCGGCATTCAATAAATATTCCGCATGCGTTCACGCCACATAATTACTTCTGGCAGAGAGTGTAGCACGATCAATTATTTCGCAAAGTCCTCTAGCAATAGAATTTCTCCGAATACAAGTTGAATCATAATACATTGTTCGTTAGTGTAGCGTCGACAAATCGCTTCTTCTTCTCATTTTAATTCATCTCCCCTGAATATGAAATTAGTCGCATCGTTGCGTTTCGCATTACCAAATTAATTGTGTTAAATATGTAAATTTCCCCCGAGTACTTATTCTATTGGCCCGCTCGTGAATTGTCGTCTTTCCTAACGATTAGCAAAATTTAAATAAACACGTCGTAATAAGTGTAATGCAACGTCGCGTTGTTTTATTAATGGCATGTGATTTTTAAATGGAATGAATTAATTTCTCGTAAATTATCAGATGAAACAACTCAACCATAAGATACAGAGATTTAACACATTGGAAATACAATGCGATGAAAAAATCGTAAATTTCTGTGGTCGTATTTGTAGTTATTATTTGGTGTACGTATATGTGCGTATGGAGACGAGATCTCTCTGTCGAATCTCCCATGGTCAGCGTGCAAAACAATGGTTTCGTATTGTTGAACGAGAATTAACAGGAGCGGTAAGTATACCTATATACGAGCGCCAACTGTGCAAAGGCACCACAATGGATATAACCAGCGATGCCGGCATCGTCAAAGAGGTCTTTTCGCATAATGCAAACAGCATAGGACAGGTCTTGCTTGTGCTTGTTCATCTATTCTGCGTCATTAACTATTCGCCACCGTGTAGTTGAACATTCGTCAAAGGAGGATAACTAAAAAACCGGAGAATATACTTTATTCTATATACAATTGTTCACTTAAGACAATAGATTGACAAATGTAAAATGATTTCAGAATCAACCGCACAACGCTTGAAAGTTCAAAATTTTCGATGATTGTTTTCAAAGAACTTGCACCGTCGAGTGTACCTTTATCGTTTTTTATTTGCAAATTTGGCAGCTTGCTAAATAATGCCGTAATAACATTATTTAATGCAATTTTTGTCATAAATATACGTAAACTCAGAGGCAATATGACACTTAAAGAATTAAAAGATTTTTATTTGTATACCCATTATAATTATGCACTTAAAAATTAATTATCCAAAAATTATAATCCTTCGCATACTAGACGCAAAATTCATTAATTAAGACAGCACACAATGAGTTTAGTTTACATACTTAATTTTTGATGGAGTGATGAATATAGCTCCGAGCAACGTGTGCATGTGCAATGGATTAAGTAACAGAATTACACATAGTAACGTCGAGTGCTGCGAACGTGTTTCTTTGATCACGGTGGTGCACGGTACGCGCGGAGCGATGTGTCTTTTTTCTTTTTTTTGTTTCTGGGTATATAAAATTATCATGTTAGCACAATTACAAAGCCACTTCCCTAGAATTTGATCTCTAAACGGTCTTTGTCATTAATTCGCATATGATGGAATTTAAGTGATCCATTTGGATTTTAAAGAAATTTTTATTTAAACAGTGCGCTTTCTTAATTCCTAATTCATATTTATCTCCATTTATTAATTTTTAATAAAAAGTTTACTAGTTTGGCATTATACTTGCAGAATATCAATATATGGCAAATTAAATTATGACAATTTATTAAATCTGTACTAAAGGCATAGGGCAGAGACACTTCATAGTGACACCTAATGGACAAATCATGTAATAAACAGTTTGTCAAAAATTAGAATTCAGTTTATTAAAATTTAAGATTAGTAATCATACTTGTATTATTTTTGTCAGGACAGAAACTTAAAATGACGCAGGCGATAGATTTGCTGTTAGTTGCTATTAATGAAATAATTTGTTCCGCGCAGAATGGAAGGAGCAAATGCAAATGTATTGTAAAGAAGAACGAAATTACCAAGCGAAGGGTGAATTACATGCAAAAACTAAACGCAATTACACGTTACATTAGGGGTGTATAAATTTGGACGGTTCGTGAAACTCTGAAAATTTGGTTGTAGGCGAGTCGCGTCACTGGAGAAAAAATTAGTAGAATCTTGGGAATCCGATTACAGTTAAGGTAGTCTGCAGACATTCGTTGTGCTGAGGGGTTTGTACTGAATCAGTTTCGTTGTCACGTAGGTATTCCGCACCACGTACCGCGAACCTTACACAAGGAGGACAAGGTGGTAGGAAAGGCTCAACTATCCACCAATGAGAAGCTGAACGTACCAGGATGAGGTGTATGAGGGACATCACAGTTGGCTCAAGTCGCGATACGTATCAGCTAGTACGCTGTTATTCAATTTGTAGTGCAGGTTCTCTAGATTGCGCACCTAATGCCATTAACTCGGCCGCCACCTTCGAGAGCTTGTATTTCACTGTTAAATAGTATAGTTTAGACAATGAACACTTACATCAATTCAGAATTGATAACTCATCAAAATTAGATTGCTACATCTAAATGCTGTTAGGTGCATTACTTAGAAAATAGTGTCGCAAACATTAATCTTCGTGATGACTTTAGGTAAATGGTAGCGAAGAAATGTCGATTTAATCATTCATCGTGGAAATCAAAAGTTTGATTTTATACATTCACCTTTTCATAGGTGAAAAATGAACACGGAATACCCATCCATTATACGAACACTATTAAAAGTATAAGTTTCATTATTAGTAGCGTTAAATATTATATTAAAGATATTAAAAATTAAATTAGTTTGGTTAAAATTACTCTTTTGTTTACCTTGAAATAAGACCACAACACGAACATATTTTAATAAAAATAAAATAATGAAGGATTAATATAACATTACTTTAACCATATGTTCAGCAGTAACATTTAATTAAATGATTTAATTAATAAATACAAAAACAAATACTTTTAAAAATAATTAATGGGATACCATGTACGCACCTCAATAATTATCTGTATATGCATATTTAATATATTATTCATGTCATATTTATATTTTAATTACTAATATAGAGGAGAACTTTATAAATAAGTTGAAGAATTTACAATTAATTTGCATACTTCTTCCACATTAATATTATTTTTCAATTGAAAATCAATTATAAAAGAAAAACAATATTCGAGATGGTATTTATGATTTGTAGAAAAATAATTTCTCACTAGTTTTAAAATGTTAATAATACTCAAATTTTAATGAATTTGTACATATCAAGTAATAACAATTTTTGTAAGTTTTAAAAAGATTTGTTAAACATTCGAATTTTAAAAAAATGGGCAATTAAAGTTACATTATTACAAAGAAAAGTGCAGAAAATGCATTAATACTTAGGAAAAATTTCAACAAATATTAACATTTTTAATCTAAAATAGTTTTACTTATATCTTTGAATTAAATGTTATGCAATATACAATATATAACAAGTAATTATAGTTATCAAAATAATACACAGTTTTTTATTATGCAAAATAAGAGTAAATGTATTTTCATACGGTTTAAGATTTGAACGTAAATAGAGTAATTAAAAAGTCGACACTTCATTGTTTCGTTAAGTGGTAACTCACATGAAAGCGGGCTTAAAAGTTTCGTGCTAATTAGTTATGCAAAATATGAAAATTACCGCTTGTGAAAATTTAATTATTAATTCACTATAATGAAACTATTTAAAATTGTTCATGTTAGTATTTTAAGTGAAAATATTTTTAGGAATTATATTTTAATAATATGTTGGACATATCAGAACCATTGACGTATAACCGAAGAGTAAAACAAGTAAAGTACACTTAATTACAAACCTGTTTTAATGAACAGATGTTATACATTAACTTGGATTTAATTATTTTATTAATTTAATAACGAAATTGTATTTCCCTTTCTTAGTGTAATTAAATTCGAAATGTTGTAAAATATTAAAAAAAAATTAATATCATATGAATGGTATTAATAACTTATATTAAGTATTATATTTATTGTGTCATACTTTAAGTTGTATAAAGACTAAATTTGCACATGGAGGCAGAAAGTCAAACAAGAGTACTTTAAAAGTGTATTTCAGCGTTTGTTCGGAAATGCTTGCATTCTAACAGGACAAGAATTGGGATCTCAACCATGACAACGCATCGGTTTATAGTGTGTTCTCGAAGGAATTTTTGGCCAAATTCCAAATTCCTACGTTTCCGAAACCACTACTTTCCCTTGATATAGCTTCTGCTGACTTCTACTGGTTCCTAATTTAAAGAATTCGTTGAAAAAGGACCGATTTGGTGCAATTGAAAATATAAAGGTAAATACGAAGAGGGTTCGTAAGACCCTTAAGAAAGAAAATTGCCAGGAATGCTTCTAAACGCGGAAACACCATCGATAACGGTGTTTTCAGTTAGAAGACGAATATTCCGAAGGAGATGAATCACAATAATGTAAAAGTTGTGTAATTTTGAAATTACAAGATAAGTCGTAAAACTTTACAATCACACCTCGCCTTAATATTTCTTAAAAACTTTAATATTCATAATAAAACCAAAATAAAGTTCCTATTATACAATACGATTAATTATGTGTTTCATATAATCATAAAAATGACAAACATATATTCCATTTTAATATTTATTCATTTGTTCTTGTTATTTAATTATTATTACACATAAATAATAAAATGCTTATCATTTTTATTATAAAGTGCGAAAATATTCACTATATTAACGTAATATTGTTAAAGATGAATAAGTTAGACGTTACGTAAACAATTAATTTTCTACTTAAGTGATACATCAGATTTTTACTTGTGAATTTAGTATACTTCTTCATTAATAAAACAAGACGATGTTTCTAATCATATTATGCATTAGTTAATGGTAATATGAATAAATTGTGCAATAGCTAATATAATATTTATCTAGCTTAATGTTGTAAACAACTAAGGATCAACACCTGAATATTAGTATTTGCGCATTCACTGAATGATTAATTATTGCGCTGTAAGTTATATAAAAGTAAAACGTGGTTAATTTAATGCACATTATGTTAGAATGCTTTAGCCGAATAAAAGTATTAAAAGTGAAAATAAGAATTATAATATTACAATATAAAGAATGAAATAAAATAAAAATTATTTTCTAACCATTATTTACCGTTAGCATAAATATTAGTTGCGATTACTTAATAATAATAATAATTTTTCTTACTAAATGAGTACCGTTTTTATTGTTTCTTATTTCTCTATTATATGATAAACACATAACAAGTAGTAATTTGTTTGAAAAACCTCCGTGAAATATTATAAGAACCTAAATAACAAAATGTTGACTTAAACTAATCTTATATTTGTCTTCATAAAAATTCTTCATAAATCATAAAGTTCTCGAGCTGAAGGGAAATTTAACTTATAGCTTATGTTTAGCCGAGACATTTTAAAATGACTCGATTAAAGTGGAGTATAATAAAATGACTTATGGAGACGCATCCTTGAATATAACCTTGACTCGAGCAGACACTTTGCTACAATTTAATTTTCTAGTTGTGCGTCGAACCAAGTGAATAAACGCGCGAGCCAGTTGAGTACACATGAATGGACTAGTCACGTGCCACACGAACGAGTCCCCCTACTACGGAAGCACGTGTGAATACGTGAATGAATAGAGACGCGGACGGTAGACGGGACGAGCCAGGAATCAGCGTGGCCAAAGCGTTTCCGCATTCGTACTGCTTTTACATGCATGCTTCGATCTTTCGACATTGAACATTTAAACGTTAAGAGATGCAATCTCAAGCACTCGCTTTTCAATTTTCTAAATAATTGTCACTTGAACAGTGATACATCTATATACACTTTTACAAATATTTTAGATTTGAAAATATTATTCTAAATTGTTATAGACTTATTCTTCTGTGATAATAAATTCGTTTCTTTTACTGTTTGCTGTATCACATTTTACGCTTGATATTTTACTATTTGAAACCATACAAATTAACTTCACTTTGAAAATTAAACTTTTTATAGAAGAAAGATATTTCACCGTTTCGTGAACTTTATGACACGATAAAATTAATTTGATTTTTGCCATTACGGTTAACATTTAATTTTAAATAAAAAGAAATAAAAGAAAAAAAAAACATAAGGTGAATCAGACAGAAAAGTTTGTCTGCAAGGTTAGAGTTTTCTATTATTTTCCAGAGGAAGCGAATTCGCCGGAAGGTTCATTTGTTATCCTCTGGACATTTAAATGGTTAATTTTTACGGTCACAATTTTTAATCGGTCTTTCCCAGTCTGGGCCTCTGTCGCTTGACTCGTGGCTCGACGTCGGTGCTACCATCCCATTAATGCGAATTTATTCTCCAGAGTTAATTACGCGACACTAATTTCAGTCCAACTTTGCCTTTCCTTGAAAACGAGCAAGCGGACCAGCCAACTTTGGTTGACTTGCCTGCTTATAACTTATAAGAACTCGTCCGTTTCAATGCCCTTCCTCTTACTTTTTCGCTAGTTCTACATTTACGCCTGAAAAAAATTTTGAAATTACCGAAGATTTTAAGCTCCGCCAATTAACGAATTTTAGCGACAGGAAAATATAATGCTTTGATTCTCATTAATTGTGATATTGAAGTTAAATTTCAAGAAATCTTGGAGACTTACTTTGAACTCTAAAAAAGTTTAAGAAAGAGAAATCAAACGTGCATTCTTTTTCATTTTTTTTACTAAAAATTTAAAAGTTTTCATTCAGATTATTATCTAAATGTCGTCAATCGGTAACGTGATTTAATTTTACATTATATTACTTTCAGTTGTATTTCATAATTAATTTTTATATACACGTGAAAAAAGTTATATCGAAGAACAGCATTAGTTCAATATAGGATTATAAAGTAATACTAATAACACTAAAGGTACATGTCCTTTGTACTAAAATTAGAACGTTAACACAATGTAGGGGAAATATGTAAGATCAACATTGTGTATCGTGTTGGTCTAAAATAACATATAAAGTAAACCTTCTTTTCTTTTATTGAATTGAAAAAATTGTTAATTGCTAAAAGAAAATTGAGTGGTTTATATTATTGTACAGTTTAAGTTTTTTATGCTCACTATATAGGATCAATACCTTATAGTCAACATGATGTGGACATATTGATCTTTATGTCTTAATTCTTTTCCGTGTACTTTTGAAATAGATTCTAATTTTTTGTTGACAATTTTTCTCTTGAAGTTTAGAATAACAATTTTAAAATAACTACTATTACAAGGCAAAAATATTTCGTAATTTTATCAAACAGAAATTGATGATTGAACCTCCGTGAGAAAAATTGCATTTGTTCCTACCACAGATGGTACTTCCCGCAAGTACAATGGTATAGTAATATATTCTATGGGATCAAAAAGTTCCATTGTAATAGTACAAACAATGAAATCACATTAAAACAATCCTAGTATCTTAGTAATTAATAAATTAAATAAATTAAATCGTAACTTTTCTCTGAACATGCTTTCATGCAATCGTAAAACATCCTTACAAATAATATATTCACTTATTCAATTCATATTTGGAAAATTACACACATTAACATATACATATGTAATTTGATCTACAAAATTCATAAACTGCGCGTGAAATTATATGAAATTGAATATTATTTAAGATATATGAAATGAATATGTATAAAAAGTTGTTATTTTGTATGATTTAAGAAAACATAACCCATTTTAATGCAAAGTTTTTTTATAATAATTCTGACTGAGTAAAAAAAACGAATGAAAGTTGATTTCATTTACATTACAATATTTGACGAAAAAAATGTTGCTATATAACTTTTATTTTTATTTATAAAACACCTCTGATGCATGTTTATCACTATTTTTCTTGTTTAAATAAATTATAAAGTATTCCACATTAACTAATTATGTATGAATTACAACTTTCGTACTTCAGAATCATTTGTAATATTAATAGCTATTTTTGTCCACTAAGTATTGTCGCTGTGTTAGAGAAACATAAATGTTATTTCGTATTGTTTACTCAATATTTTAATACTACTTGGACACATTAAAATACAAATATAACTAATATGACCTTCAAAAACTTTTGAAGTAACAAAAAGAATAATTAATTAGATCATTGTAATGTAAACAATAAATTTATCTTATCTTTTCACAGAACTTATTATTCTAAAAAAAATTAACCTAATACCTTACTATTGTACATTTTCTTAATGTATTGAATTTTGTCTAATTAAATTTATATTCAATTTGACACGCATACACATACATGTATGTATAATCAATAAGTTTTAACATATAATTTGACTATAAACTGCGCATTAATGTGAATCAAACATAACTCCACTGGTAAACAACAATTCACCCGAATTTGCAGAAATTCTAAGTTCAATAATACATAGTTCTATTACGAATGCGATTCTCATCAAAAGATATATGCTATTTCAATATCAAATACAACAATTTTAACACAGATATTGCTGCATACATGCAATAATTTACGATTCAGATTGAGTATGCATCTCATTTCCAGCTTACGTATATAGTTTACACAATGCAATCCCTAATCAACAGCTGGTTCGTTTATGCAAAATTTCTGTTGACAAATAAATGTCTAGTTTAAATATAGTTTGCAGTTATTCAAATAGATGTAACAAAGTGGATAATTATAAATTAACCCAGTTCTATCAGATTCACTATTGTTTGACGTTTCGTCGCACAGTATACGGTGCATTTGTCTTTATTTGCTGTGTCGTTGTTCTCGGTTGCTGCTGCTTGATGAGTCGTCGTTTCAAACGTAGACACTGCATTAATATTACTTAAGAGGTTTGCGATATCAATCCTATGAAATGTTCTATGACTTTAAAAGTGGAATTTGCGGCTGCCAGCAGTGAAATATGCCTGACTTTATATTATTATTTCCAGTCAAATGGTAAAAAGACATTTCCTATTTGAGTAATTTATATTTTCAACTGTTCTTTTTACCTATATGTATAAGTCTAATTTTACTTACACTGCAAAAATTGAAGTTATGCATTATTGCGCTTGAAAAAAGTTTATAATGCTTTGAATGCAGCCAAGATTAAGTTCATTGATATAGTTGCAGTTTGAAGTAAAATTGAAGCATCAGTCAACATTTAGTTACTTTTCAATATAAAACTATATTAAAAATAAATGCAATGAGAAAAAATAGAATTATCTAGATTAATTTGATATTATTACCCTTTTTTAGCTTCGTTTGGGATACATATCAATCTTTGATTAAATATTACTATTTTTAAAAGCAGAGATTTTAAGTGTCACGTTTATATTAAAACAGTAATTATTCCTTTCATAAAATAGTGGATTTAATTGAAAAATTGATATATACAGGAGAACATGTGCGTATCAAATTTGCATATTTCTTCTTTAAATTAACATATAATCGAAAAATATTAAAAATAGTAAGATTATTTGCGTAATTTTTCTAAGTGCAGGGCACCAATTGAGTAAAGTACGTGTTTACTGACGCGTATTAAGTTAAAATTACTGTCAATACAAGTATAAATAATGATAATAATTATAACACGTAAATTTGTAAGGCTCTGCTTTTATCGGGATGTTACTTCAAAATAATACAATCCAACATTTTCGCAAGGAAATTTCACATAGCACTACATTTCCTACGACTAAAAATGTAAATCATGTGTATCGCTATAAAACCTGGACTTTCCTCAAACTGGCATTAATCCGCTCAATTCAAGCAAAGTTCATGTCAAGAGGTCAAGCTGTATGAAAAGACTGGTGGACGACTTTTGCTGAAAGCCGGAAAATGTCAAAGAAATTGCGGTTCCGGGCGAGATCAACTTTGCATACTTTCGCATTTGCGAGTATTGCACATTTCAAGGTCCAAAACACTTTGCGCTAAGAGGGCAAGGTACATTTTTCAAAAGGGGCCCTGACTGCGTTACAATTTCACCGTGGAGTTTTCACATTTGAAACGTGGCGAGGTGACGCGAGATCGAAATACTTGAAGGCGTGCGGAACTTGGTGTTACGAGATAGGGCGGCGAGGGGTTGAAAACTGGAAAGGCGATACGTGCATTGCGTACTTGTGCAGCGTCAAGCCCTCGGAAATTCGCTCGACTCACTGCGGGGCCGTTTTCGTCGCACGTCCCTCTTTTTATATCGGCTGCAGTCTCTCTCTTTCGCATCCTTTATCTCGTTTCTCGAGAAGCAGCGGACTAACCACCCTCGGGGCCAACACTCTTAAAATATCACCCTGTGGGTATCGTGGCGTGAGTTATCGCGGTATTTAATCATCTCCAATAAGCTCCGGTCACACACCCTTGGACGTCGTTTCTTTCTTACGCTCCACCTTTTTTTCTTAATTTTTTACCTTCAACCGCATTATATCCGCAATCCTTTTGATTTCTTTTCGCCGATTTGAACTTTCTTTGTTACACTATGTACGTTTATAGGTAAGATATTATTGCAATATATTTAATTTGCAGTTTAATACTATACAACTTAATACTAACCCATGTGGAAATTGCCAGCACTGACAAACGGCCCATGCTTGGGCCAGTACTGGCTGCCAGCATACGGCAGACAGCATTGGCCCAGCATTGCGGAAGAGCCGAATGACAACAGATTCTGTCGTATG
>JABFPN010001547.1:0-28127 GCA_022817305.1 Leptoteleia sp. ZL-2020 | reverse complement strand
ACGGGGAGGCTGCCCGCGGGACCAGCGGGCCTCGTGACGCCCTAGCCGGTCATCCTACCGGTCGAGGGAAAAGGAGAGAAGATTGGCGCCTCCGGCCTCGTTGCTCACCTCCTCAGCGGTACTCTTTCGGCTCGCTCGTCCGGGCTTCAGCTCGCTCCCTTTTGGTCGCTTCCTCCCTTGGTTGCCGACAACCACAACACACCGACCGACTCGACCAACGAACAGGGAACTCGTACGCGAGAGAACAAAAGGAGCTGACGTGACCTTGCTCGTGCAACACTCAAACAGTAATGGCCGCGCCCGTGACCGAACATGTGCTTCGCACGCGGTCTCGCGAGAAGTTGCGCGAGTTAGGGGCCGGCAGTGGCGGATGATTGACGGGCGGTGCCCGGCACCATCCGTCACAATATATATATATATATATATATGTGTGTGTGTTTGTGGGTGCACGTAGAAAAACTACAAACAAATACACTACATTTTTTGTCAGTAAAAATACTTTTACTAAAATATATCTGATACATTATAATTTATGTAAATTATTTGGTCAGCACCATCACGATTGTTTACATTTTTATGACCGCATTTAAATTAATTAAATAATAAATTTTATTAAATATTGAACTTTGATTTAGAATAGAATTGGCGGTTCTTTTAATAACCAACTAAAAGTCAACGTCTCTAAGTCAGTGACTGATATGACCACTAAACATACATTCACACACATATTTTGAATCATTTGGATCATTTGTGAAGTGAGAAATAAAATGATAAATTATATTTTATTTCATCAATTAGTTATGATTTAATTTACAATTGACAATCGATATTACTGTAACAGTATTAATAACACTGTCAAAGTGATGAAAAAATATTATAGCATTCCGTGAAAAAAGAAAAGATGTTGAAAAGTAAATGAGAATTATTTTAAAATTATTAATTAATTAAATAAATACAAAAAAAAAACAAATAAATCATTAATTTCAAGTGTAATATTCCAATGATTATATACATGTATACAGATCTGTTAACATTACGTGTAAATTTGTACTTAGCATAAATTATATTTTGCTCTTTTAAAACGAATAGGTAAATCAAATAAATTAATATTGTTTATTTATGATACTTATATACAACTGACGAGCGCATTCAAACATAAAGAAAATGTTTGAGTACTTTTGTATACGTTCAAGTTTTAGATAATATATTTTTGAAATGAAGTAACGTACCAAACGAAACAAAAATTATTGCAAATTACTAAGAAAGTGTAAAGATGGTCAGCATTTAATATGAATTGTACATAAATAAATTTAGAAAATCCAATTGTGTTAATGACAATGAAAATATTTCGTTTTCCAATAATTTATGCATAAAAATAACGCATAATAAGAATGCAATTATATAAGCAGACTGTTATAAGCAGCTACTTTTCAATTACCGTACAGATAATGGTGATAAATGAATTGTCAAGTACTTAAATGCGAAATAAAATTTTATATTGCATCGATTTAACGAAGCCAGAATATCATTTGGTTGTGCCAATCATACAATTTATCTTATATATGATATGTAATATAACTACTATCAATTGTAAATATAACGTATATTGGTTAAGGATCTGATAACCCTTTATAATTTAAAGAAATATTTTTTTTACATTTTCTGAAACAGCACCGATTTTGCAATATTGAAGATTTACCAAATCTAGAACCAATATACGGAATACCCTTTTATTGATATTAATTATCGTGACTGTATAATTATGTAAAATTATATTCAAACTGCTTCGAATGTCGATTAATAATGTATAAAAAGCGCAATTTTAATTATGAAAATATTAATTTTTGCATAATATTCGTTTTATATGTTAAATAGTATATTTAATTAAAATTATAATCATAAAAGTTTTATATAAACATTTATTTTACTTAAATTTTACTTTTATTTAATATTATATTATCAGCTGTGAGCAGTACATCTTTATTGTTAATTATGTGGTAAATATTTAATTTATAAATCATACTTTCCAATTTATAAATTAGACTTGTTTAAGGAAACGTAAAACATTTATTTATGAAAACTTTGTTTAAGAAAATAATTGAATTCTATTAAATGGTTTGATATTTGAATTTATAAATGCATGCATAACTTATTTATTGATCCAAACATACCATTTAGTAGGATCTTATTGATTTCTTTATTTAGGACAAATTCTGTTAGATGGAACACAATTATTTTTAAACACATATCAACGTAATTCAGAAATTTTTTTAATAAAAGTATTTCAAACGTATATGTAAAATTGTAATTAAGTAATACAAAATCTTCATCATTTATTGTGCTTTATGACAATAAGCACAAATGCAAACTTAAAATAATAAATTAAATTATTGTTAGATGATCCAAATAAAAGTCTATTAAATTTATAAAAGTAACACGAGTGTCCTTTTATTTCATTAACATTAATGAAAATTTCTTCAAGTTGTTGGAAATTGAAGATTTTCGATGATGCACTATTAAAACTCCGTGAAGAAATATGTGCGCTACAATTGTTTCATAACGAACTCAATAATAGATATTTAATTATACTAGATTACTTAAAATTGAAAACTTTTAAAATAATAATTAAAGTAAAATTTAAAATTATAGAATAATAAAAAATAATAAAAACTTGTTTGAAAATAAATTATTTAAGAAGTTACAGTATACTGAAATAGTTATTTTAACCGTAACGAATAAAGTATAAAACATAATAAAATTTGTGCATTAATATAATTATTACACTGTGTATTTACTATATGAAGAATTGTAAACAAGAATTGTAACAAACTTGCTTTAATTTCTGTCCTCGTTACACATTTACAATATACATATATTCATGGACTTAATATACTATATCATTTTCTTTAATCAATATTTCTTTTTCATTGTTACAGGTGGGGTAATTCCGTGCGTAACATGTGTCTTGTTTTTTTCTTTCTAAGAAACAGAAAGAAAGAAAACCATTCTCTAACATTTAATTTTTATCGCGTATCTTTTTTTACACCAAGTTACAACGCCTACGATAAAGATATGTATCTTATTTACAAAGAGTTTCTAATATATATCAAAAGAACGCAATTCCCATTTTGCTATCGCTCGCGTGAGAAAAAAAACATCTTACTTTTCAACGTTTCGCGTACAATAATTCAGTTTAATTTTATACTTTTGTTTTTTTTTGTTTTTTTCTTTTTTTTTCTTTCATCGTTGACATTACGGATACTGACAGCTTATTTAACTATATACATATCACTACGGTACAATGATAATCTATGGTCTCTATAGCGAAAAAAATGCAGAGAAAAGAAACACTTAAAATAAAATGAATCGTATGTAGAGAGCATAAAAACATGAACCTGAAAATCGAGATTGGACGTTATCTTTAGTATAGTCATTAATTTCTAGTTTATATTATCTTCGTTCTTTTTCTAATTTTCTTCAAATAGCAAAACTGTTTACATACAAAAAAAGTACAAAGTTGTCACAAATCAATCTCGACTTTCACACGCGAAAAATAAATAAATAGAAAATGTTTACAGAAGACTTTCATTGCACTTCCAGTCATACTTGTTTAAAATATGTAAAGAGCGATCGAAAACAGGATTTTTTTATACAACCATTTGATTAAACCAATTGTTTTGATTCTTGAAGGCGACATGGTTTGATCGCTTTTTACTCGAATTTCAGTGAAACCTCTCGAAGTACAAAGCAATTCATTTTAATTTGTACAAGATCTTTTGATGTAATTCATTTCAACAAATAAAAAATATCAGTTTATAAATTTATATTACAAGAAGTAAATTTCAGTTGACACTAAAGTACATTGTCTTTATACAAATTTACTACAACTAAACGCAGACTGACCTTATATTTTACTACTTATTACAAACTCAGAGTTTGTAATATAAAATTTTGTCTCATAAAAACTAAATATATAATTTTAAACTTGAACAGGTGTTAATAACAATTCGATTAAAGATCTTATTTTGAGTTTAATACAGATGAAACTGTTTTTGCTTAAATTCGATAAATTTATCGAATCTGTTAAGTAAGTTACTCTAATTTGTACAAAATTTGTGTATTATTTGAAAATCTAATCTAATTTGCTATCTTATAAAAAAGTATATTAAAATTTTGTTTCCTATAAATGTCATGTATTAACTTTTATATTTTCTATAACAAATAGACACTGGACTTTCTCAATATCTATACGATGTCTGTTTCTACATAAACTTATTCTTGTTTGTTATGTTAGTATTGTTATATGTTTTAGTTTTAACTAATTAAAAGCAGAGAAACGAAAAATATTCACATTAAAACCGTGAAGATTTAAAATTCCGTAGTTAATACCGAAAAAAAACCTCTTAGATTGTCAGACAATTTAAGTCTAGATCATGTAAAATTAAGAAAGCCGAGTGTAAATGTTCATCCTAGAGAATATTCAAACGACTTTCAATGAAAAAATTACTTGGAAATAATATACAATTTTATTGCACGTGTTACAAAAGTATCGCTTTTTCGTAGATTTTTTGTACTAATGTAGTTTAATCTACAAAACCTGCAAGGAGCTTTTGTGGCACGTGTAATAAAAAAAACATTTTCGAATATAAATATGAATAATAAAAATGTATCCAACTATTTTGGTATGTTTCATTTTTTAGCATACATTAATGTATATATAATTAAAATATATCTATAAAATTTAGTACTTTTGTTTCAATTGTCTGATATGCACTGGGAAATAATATATGTATAATCAAGTAGGGATAGACTTGTCAAGCAGTTTCAACAGCAAAGCCAGTTATACCTGCTTTAGCTCTATCTCAATTAAGATTGCTATATGGTTAATTCTGCGTGAGTTGCACAGTTGTATTCACTCAACACCTATTTGTTTGAACATTCAGGAAAAACTGCCGAAGTAAAATTGATCCATTTTTTCTCAACTTACAGAAAAAACCGGAAAAGAAATTATGCAAGACTATCAATTATGATAAAAAGTCACCGGTCATGTAAAAAGACATAATGACATTAGTCATAAAAAAGAAATGTATTCATACATTAATGTAGAAACAGGGTTAATACCGCCCTTTCGGTTGTTGATTTAAAAATTCAACCCTTAATACGAAATCTATTCTTGCTATTTCTCCTTTAATCAAGTTTAAGTAAAAAAGTAAACCAATCTTTCCTCTATGAAAAGAAGGAGATATAAAGTTTGAAATGTATTAAAAAATTATTAAAATTCTCCTAATCGTTACCATTGTTTATAAATGCAAAAATATATATATACATCAATACGCTAAGTATATGTTTCCACATCAAAATATTTGATGAAAAAAATTTACATCAAAATGTAAACCGTTTATTATTTTTATATACGTCTAAAAAGTTTCAAGCAATTTGCCTTTGTTCTAAAGAGGTTTCACTGCAAAATTTCATTTTTGGCGACTTTTTTTGACTAACTTTTCAAGGCTTCTTTATTTTATCGTAATATATGTTGGGCGTCTTATCGAATTTCAGTCAATTGTTATGATATTCTGAATATCGAAGTCAATATGTAATTTTATAACAAAATAAAATCAAAAACTATACGATGACCTCATAATTCTGAAGGAAATTAATATGTAAAGAATTTCTAACATTAGACAAATTAATAATTTCGATTGAATACAAAAAATGAAAAATATAGAAAAATTATTTATTTGAGTTGATTTTAAAAAATATTATATTATGCAATGGAAAAAAATGAATGATTGAACACGGTATTTTTCATCATACTTGAATGTACTGCTTTTCCGTTCAGTTTTTAATTCAAAAACTAGTCTAACTAAAATAAAAAAAAATTGAAATGTTTTCAATAGTCATGCTTACTTCTTAACGTAAACAAAAAAACTGAACATTTTTTTCGCACTATTGATGAAAGTATAGTATGCAAAAGGTACTATTAATAAAATTATCTGGTTTAATTTCTTTAAATTATGCCAATGATAAATTTTACATTAAGTTGAACAAAAGTAATACAGATATTTGTTTATAACAGGAAAATATATTGCAACATGTGCTGACGTTTTGCAATAAAAAATTTTTGGGTAAAGTTTTTGCAGAAAAAGTAACTTTATATTATTATTGAAGTACAAATGAATTATAAACAGTTTTTTTTTAAACACAAATGTTATAGATGTATCATATAAAAAAATTAAAATAAGAATTACTATTAATAATAATAACAATAAAGTAAAAACAAATTTAACCACTTATTTTGTATAAAATTACATATATAACTTTGTGTAAAGACTTAAAAATGCGAACATGTATATAAACTTGGCCCCATAACGTTTTTTTTTTATAATGCAGTTTCCTTAGGCTAGAGCCAGGAAGGTCGATGGTGGTGTGGGGGCTGAAGGGCGTAAAGCGAGTGCAAATATTGTTGATACGCCGCAGGATCGACGCCAAGATTGGTTCCATGAGGAGAAACATATGTAGGCACCGGCGGGACATAAGCGGGTGAACGCTGCGCCGAATGTAAGAATGGATGTGGTGCAGCGTAGTTACGCGGAGGTGGTGGTTGATTGTTTAATTTATTAACGCCTTGTACTTCCGCCGTTGTACTTGGTGCGCCTTGTTGTTGTTGCTGTTGTTGTTGTTGTTGTTGCTGTCGCAGTGCCATACTGTATGAATTAAAATAATAAATATTTCAATTTATCCCATTTATTATGACAGATCAAGTTATTATGACGGATGATATTGTATTTCTTATTATATAAAATTAAATAAATAAATACTTTTACTCACCTTAAAAATAAAATGTATTGATAACCTTGCGGGCTACCAACATATTTCACTTTTACAGTGAATAAAATATCGTACTCAACTCGAACAAAAGTGGTTTCAGGTTGGTAACCCGTTGCCTTTGGCTTGGGTTACCAACTTAAAACCAATTTTTTCCTCGTTGAGAAATATACTATTTCTACATTAAATCAATATCAATTCAAATGAATGCATAAAGATTTATTACTATAGTAAAATTGTAATTTCGCTTTTAGAAACTTCAATTTTTATAATAATATCAATTTCACCAACTAATAAATTTATTTACCTGTAATAACTATTTGGATTACGGAATTCATCTAAAAATACAAAAGCTGCTGCGGCTGCATCTTTATCATAAAAGGCAGCGCCACTGTTTGCAGCTCCAGATGTTGCCGCAAAATTAAAAGCACTACCCCCAGCTGGAACTACTGTGGGCTTCTTTAAACCAAGTGGTTCTGTGGATGTTCCAGGGTACTGTGAATATGCTGGTAAACCTGCAGCTTGTTGTTCTACTGAAGAAACTGCTGGATTTGTTAAATGTTGCTGTTGTTGCTGTTGTTGTGCCTATAATAATTTTATAAATTATAGATGTGTTTTTAAAAAGAAAATTTACATTTAAGAATTTACCTAATGTATTTAATAATCATTTACTTTTAATTAGAAATAAAAAGTTGAAAACATTATACTTTGAACACTTTACATATATGTGTGTGTCAAAGGACATATGGTAAAATATGTTTCAACTTTAAATCGTTTTAAAATATTTTATTTTTAATAAATAATTAAAAGAAAGTGATTACGATTGTTTAAAAGATTATGGAAAACTCAAATAAAAGTACAATTAAATTACTGATCATACCGCTGCTTGTTTACTCTTTTTTGTCTTTTTAGTTTTTACAACTGGAACACTGGTTGGCATTGAGGAAACTGTTTCTCTGGCACGCATTCCTATGATGCCTTGTGTGCTCTTTTGTGCAACATTTTGTAAACTTTGCAGTATATTAAGCTCTAATTCTGGGTTGGTCGTTGGTGCTGAAGTTCGCGCGTACGCCGCCAAAGATTCCGAGGCAGTTTTGGGTGGCGGACGAGGTATCGCCAATAGCTGCTGATCTTTAGTCCCACGAGATACCAAACCAAGTCCGAGGCGAGCATACGCAGTATTTGATTCTGCTAAACTGCCAACAAAGGCGCCACTATCGAACTGATTTTCCGCCTGAGATAATTGCATCATCTGCTCAAAACCGAAATTCTGTTCTTGAGGACGAGCTTCACGCGATGCTTCTACTGTGTTTGATGGTTCGTTATAAACTCTCTTTTTCATAGGCGCTAAATTGTTAGTAGGGGTATTAGCAGTAACGCTACCCTTTGTGTCAAAATACGCTGGGTAAACGGGTCGACAACTGGCACTTGGTGGCATTGAATATGGAGGTGCCTGAGAAAAATGTTTAAATTATTTATAAGATTTATTTAGTTGTTAAACTTCTTCTTTTATCATTATTAAATATGCCTAACAAAATATAAGATATAAATAACTATAGAATATGAATTAAATAATGGAGATGAAAAAAAACATTAAGAATTTAAAATATGACTTTATTTACTATTGAAAAACTCAAGTCTGTAGGTATTGCTTAGACAAAACGAGACATTTGTACAATAATATACAGAGTAGAGAAATAGAAAAATGGAAGTTTTCCACCTTCAATTTAAGCTTAAACTTAACTTAGAAGTAATAATCTGTTTTATGTTTATTTTTCTGAAATGAATATTCACCTGAAAACCAGATTGATAGAGCGCTTGTGTTTCAGTATTAATAGGTGCGGGAACTCTTTCGCCTCCTGGGAAACTATTTCCATACGTAGGCGGATATTGGCTCGTCGCCTGATAAATTTGGTGATTCGAGCTGAGACTCAGAGCCCCATCAAATTGACCTGTGAAATTCGTCCTCTGTTCCATTCCACTTTTCTCCTCTACCTTTTGATAAACACGACGGTCTGATTCGATAGGAGCAGAACTCATCGGTGGTTGCGAAAATGCTGGTGTTTGTTTAAAACCCTACGTAATAAATAATAGAATATTAAAAAAAGTATAATAAACAAAAAACTATTTGCAAATGGATATGAGATCGCTACATTAAAAAATAACTAATATTTATAATAAATTAAATATATACCAATGCAATTGATGATTTTGTTCGCACAATTAAATTTAACTAAAATACGATAAATTAATACTTGTATAACTTGAACAAAATTAAGATGATTGTTAATAATTATTGTAAAAAGTCTAAATTACATTTAATTTCCCAATTATTATATAAATTAATTATATGGTTTATCAATATACAGTTTTTAAGTGTACAACTAATTTAATATACATTAATAAACAAAGAACCAAGCAGTTATTAATTATCAACAATTACTTATTTTCATTAATTATATGTTATTAATTAATTAGTATGTTATTAAGAAAAATTCCAACATTAAAAGTAACGACCTCAACAAACGAACTTATATAAGTCAATAAATAAGAAAAGCAAGTAAATATTTACCGAGCTATAATGCAACATATTTACCGAATAAGCCGCGTTGGCATTATTCTGTTGAAAATCTTCAGCTTTTTGAGGCTGGGTAAAACCGGTCTGCTGCGGCGACGGCTGTGCATACACAGTTGGTGGTTGTTGAGGACTGACTACTGGTTGTGGCGATGGAAGTGAATAATTTCGTACTTGCTGCTGTTGTGATTGTGGTTGTGGCTGTGGTTGTGGCTGTGGTTGAGGTTGTGGTTGAGGTTGAGGTTGAGATTGAGGCTGAGGCTGGGGCTGAGGCTGAGTTTGCGGTGGTGGCAAACTACCTGGAGATGGCTGAGAATAATTTGGAGGTGTCTGGGGAGAAGGTTGCGAGTAATTGGGAGGTGGTTGCTGAGGAGATGGTTGCGAGTATGTGGGTGGAGTTTGTGGAGAAACATTACTTGGAGAATAATTAGCCGTTTGGGGGGAGGGTTGTGAATACGCATGTTGCGATTCTGGAGACTGCTGAGGAAAAGGCGAAGACATTTGTTGTGGTGAAGTTTTCGAATAAGACATCGCCTGAGGGGACGGCTGAGAAAAGTTTTGTGGTGGTTGTGGAGATGCTGGTTGAGAAAATGTCGGCGTTCTTGGAGATACCTAGAATATATTGTTAAATCTTGTAACATAAGCACGATAAATATCATTCTTTGAGGAGTGTGCACTTTTTTTTCTTTTTTTTTTTTTAATTCGTCCACTATTTTTACCAGTGTAAAATACTTGGATATTACACACTTCTGTAATTACATTTACTACGACAATAAATAATTTTATATAAATTATTATTAACAACATTTTATTTCCTATAAATAGTTTTGATTTTGCTAGAGTTTGCATAAGTTTATTTACCTGCGAATAATTTGGAGGTGGTTGTGGCGACGTTGAAGAATATGGAGAATGCGGTGGCGCATAATTTGGAGGTGGTTGTTGAGGTGATGGTTGAGAGAAACTTGGAGTTGGTGATGGCTGTGAATAATTTGATGCGGCTTGTTGTGGTGAAGGCTGTGAATAATTTGGCGTGGGTGGTTGTTGATTCTGTGGCGACATTTGCGAATATGGTGATTGTGGAGCGTGATAATTAGGTGGTTCCGATTGCGGTGAATTTTGTGGAAATCCATTATTTTGTGGTGACCTGTTAAAAATTATTAAATTATATTAAACTTAATTAACTTTCTAGTAAATAATTATTTATAATCCACAGAGTAATAATAATTTATTTGAAATAAAAAGGGTTTAACTGTGCAGAAGTTCTATTATAATTAATTTAAAACTAACCTATATTCCGAGTTATCCCTCGCATTTTGTGGTATTTGTTGATATAGAGGAGTTTGTTCATAGGAAGCAGATGAAGGATAGGCAGGTGATAGAGGATGATTTTGTGGTGAAGGTGTAGGTGGAAGTTGCGCCGAATATCTCGGTGGCGTTGCATAAAATGGACTATTGTAAGGACTGCTTCCAGTGGAAAGAGCATCTTGATAGAAACCAGCTGTTCGTAGTTGCGGTTCAATGGTGGCAACCGGCATTGACTGACTTTGCGGAGAACGTACTGAACGACTACCAGGTGGAGACTCCTGTGTAAAACAAATCAACAAAAAATAACATCAAGTAAAATTACATTTTACATCTTATAAATACATTACAAATGTTATAAATATATATAACTATTTTTTACATTAATATATATATAACATAACGAATTAAATAATCATAAGTATATCAGCATCCACACAAAGAGCATTTTCGACAAATAAATTTTTTTTTACTAGAAAAAATGTTGTATATCTTACAGGCATGCTGCCTTTAAAATTGTTTTCATAAGTTTCTTTCTTTAATTTATCAAAAATTTTTGCTTAAGGAGTTATACTCGATATTCAAACTAATGACAAAACTTGATAAAAATTTGTAAAATTATTCAAAAAAGTTATTCTTTTTTATAATTATTAATAATGAATAATGATGAATGTAGTTACTAACAGTACTTACTTGAGAAAAGCTTGAAAGCGATTCGCTAACACTACTACCACCTGTACTGGCGCGTCTTTGTCTCCCAGAAGACGTAGGAATTTCTGGTGTAATTTCTGGTTCTTTCTTCGTTTCTTCTAATTCTTCTTTTTTCTTCAACTTCGACGGCGCACCAAAGGCTTTAAACCATGCACTTAAATTTGGAGTTGCTGATTTAGGTTTCTGTGAATCTTCCAGTGGCAATTTCGTTTCCTATTTTTTAACATAATAATAAAAAAAAAATTTGTATAAATATTACGCATCCTTCAATTAAGAACAGTTTGTAAGTGAAAAATGCAAATTTAAGAAATAAAAATAAACTAAAAAATAGAAAAATATAATTCAACAATTCATAATTATGAAATGAATGAATATAAGTTCAATATAGAAATTTTATAATCTGTTCTAGAAAATAAAATTGTGTTTTATAATTAAATTATTTCTAACTAATAATATAACGAAAATAACCTTTGCCTCCTGTTTATCTTCCTCCACAGTACTTTTCTTTTCACTCTCATCTTTGATTTTCATTCGGTTTTCATCCTTAATATTATTCTGATCATCTTCCTCGTCATTAGACAAATAAGACGTCGGCGATGAAACCAGATTCTTGCAGATTAACTGTATGGAATCAGGATTCCTTAAAACTGTGCCTAAGTTAAGTTTTGGTTCTTCGGAACTGTCTCGATTTTTTGAATTGGTAGATGAATTGGTTGCATTTTGAGAAGGTGTAGATGAACTTGTATCATTGATACCCATGGAG
This sequence comes from Leptoteleia sp. ZL-2020, assembly GCA_022817305.1. Taxonomy (NCBI): domain Eukaryota; kingdom Metazoa; phylum Arthropoda; class Insecta; order Hymenoptera; family Scelionidae; genus Leptoteleia; species Leptoteleia sp. ZL-2020. Next base: position 15,951 of record JABFPN010001547.1, on the reverse strand, counting down.
TTCAATGGTTTCTTCAGCAGTAAATTTCCTTTACTTTTACCTGGCTGTAAACGATCAATTGTTCTTTGCACTTTCTTTGGTCTTGCTGATCCGGAATTACCTAACAATTTTCCAGCTACGGGTTTCTTTCGCGATTGTTCCGCTAGTTTACTATTTGATCGCGTAGAATCACTGGTTGATGGACAGAAGTCCGGTGAATTGCTATCTGATGAAAATTCCGGTCCTTTTGGAGTTTCGTCTAACCACTTATTCAGATCCTAAAATGTTTGAACATTGTTACTCGTTTACAATATTGATAACAAAAATTAAAAACTATTCCTTATTTTAGTTGAAATTATATACCGCACCAATACTTAATACTTAATGATAAGTACAAAAATAATATTAAGAAAAAAATTTCTTTGCACTCACTTGCAATGTTTGTTCAGTAGCTTGATTCAGTGCCTGAATCGCAGGATTATCTTCTTTTCCTTTCTTACTTTTTGACTTTTTTGGCTCAACGTGTACATCCTCTTCTTTCTCGTTATATTCCTTTTTCTTATCCACTTTTTCTTCTTGCTTTTTTGACTTTTGACGTACTTTTGATTGAACTTTGTCGCCATCATGATAATTTATATTAGAAGGCACTTTTTTCCCATTTTTTCCTAATTTTTTCCTTTCTCGTTCTTGCTTTAATGTTTCACGATGAAGATGATCTTTTAGACTGTCCAAAGATTCCATATCTTGTAACTTACTTTTCAGTTCGCCATTTTTAATCTTTTCTTTCTCTTTTTCCTTCTCATTTTTTTCTTTTTCCTTTTCTTTGTCTCTATCCTTTTCCTTTTCCTTGTCTTTATCCTTTTCTACTTTCTTTGATTTCTTTTCCTTTATTTTATCCTTAATATCAAATTTTTCACTATTTCTGCGTAAACCCGAATCCAATTTGGATTTTTCCTTTTTCCGATTCTTTTTCGTTTTTGATCGTGGTATACGCGTCTCTTTCCTCTTCAATTTTTCTTTCTCTTCGTATTCATCTTGATCCTCCTCCTCCTCCTCCTCCTCCTCCTCCTCCTCATCATCCTCCTCCTCTTCTTCTTCTTCTGCAGAAGGTTCAAATTTCTTTTGCCGATTCTTTTTTAATCGTTCAGTTAAAACCTCTGAATCTTGAATGTCCTAAATATTGAAAAAAATATACGTAATTAGTTAAATAATAAATCAGAAAGAGATTTTTCATAAATTTAAAATTTTTGAATCATATATCAAATAAAGTAATCAAACAAAACACAGAGAGAAAATATTAAGAAAATGACTAACATTGTTAGTAAACTGGGCCTATGCTTGTCCAAACTATCTTTTTTATAATAATATTTGTTTTATTTTCGAAAACGTCACACAAAAATTTTAGTAACAATATACTTTCTAATGAGAATATTTATAAATTACACTGTTTACTAATAAAAGCTAGTAATTTGTCTTAATTGTTTTTGTATTTCTTCCAATTTACTTTTCTTAGCATAACAATTTGTCTACATATTATTTATAATAAAAAAAAAAACAAATTAAGTTATTAACACAGTTCTTTTACATGAAATGTATAAATTTAATAAAAATTGTTAAAATGTTTCTACCCTAATTCCTTTTTTCTCAATTTTTCGTCTCTTGGCTCTTGGTACTTCATAAGCATCATAATCTTCTTCGAAGTTTTCTTTCTTCCTTTTATTTTCCTTCGCAGATTCTTTTGATTTTTTCTCCTTTTCTTTCTCCTTTTCTTTCTCCTTCGCTTTCTCCTTTTCTTTGTCCTTTTCTTGTTCTTTTTCTTTCTTTAACTTCGCATCCTCTTTATCTTCTTTTTCTTTGGCCTTCTTGCTTTTCGCACCTATCCGATCCAATTCCAAGTGCCTTCTTCGTTTGGATTTTATCACATTCGTTTCAGATATTGCACCGTCACTGTCCGCTTCTTCTTCACTTACAATTTCTACTTTCTTCTTATTCCTCTTTGTACGACTATCCCTGGTAGATTTTGGTACTACTACTTCTTCTTCTTCCTCTTCCTCTTCCTCATCATTATCCATACTCTCATCATCGCGTTGCTTTCGTCTTTTTACACTTCTCGTTGACTTAGATTTCTTGATGTTTTTACGTGAACGTTTGCGTGAATTTTGGTTTTGAGAAGAAGAAAGTGATGCGGTTCTTTTAGGATACGATGAAACACCCGATGTAGATTTCGTAGGCGACTCTTCATCACTCGATTGTTCCGACTCAAGATAACGGTTTACAGCTTTTTCAAAAGCATCCTTAAGGTTTTTTGCCATCTCTGTGTATTCTATCATAATAGTTAAATATATTTAAAACATACATTACATATTTTCAAACTAAGAATTAAGATATTTGTTTTAAATTAAACTTAAAGCTTATTTTATATTACATGTTATAACTAAAAACAATGAAACGACAATAGTTTCACACAGCTTTGATTTGTCCTAATGTTATAGTTTTAAAGAATGCGTTCATTTTTTTCCTTTTGTTGTAGGTGCAACAACAGTAGTTTCTTTGGATTTCTTCAACTAACCGAACATTTTTTAAAGACGCATCCTTTTTCAAAATTCAACGATTTAGCAAAGGGATTACCACTTACAATTTGAATTCACGGGCATAATATTTCAAGATAGACTTAGAATACAAGTGGTCACTGCTTAATACTCACCAAAAACAGGTCTTGCTATCGCTAATCATAATATCGTATTACCACAATATTAACCAACAAAATATAAAACATACATCTTAAATCCTTGTAAAAGTAAAAAATACATTTTAAAGTTGAAGAAAAGAAAGAAATAAAGTATAAAGTCTTTATATTTAAATTAAAATGTAAATTATATTAAATAAAACTATGTTTAGCTAAATTAAATTTTATGGTTAAAAGTTTCTGAATATTATCCAGATAGTAATGAAACTAGCTGTCACTTTTCACTTCTTCCAATGAGCCATGTATACAGAAAGTAGCTCATTCAAGGGAGCTCATATAAAGGCCTTTAAGTTCGAGGACAAGCTATAGCAGACCGATCAAGTTCTCTTTAGAATTAACTAAGTGTAAATTTTCCAAAGTGTACGAACATTTGGATTTTATCTCTTCTTCAACTAATTAATTCCTCGTCAATTATTACGAAAATATAATAAAGTTCAAGCCACTTACCATTATCAGATCCATTGTACTGTCTACAATTTTCTACTATAAGTCGAAAATCTTGCCGAAATTGTTTGACATTGCGATAACAACATGTATCTAGTTTGTCCTCCATTGTGAACAGATCCATCGGCATCGTAACCACACTATAGTATCTAAAATTGTTAAAGGCATATACACGGCGAGAAAAGATTAAGAAATATTACTAAGATTGCTAGTAAACTTGACCCATAGTTGTCCAAACTATCTTTTTTATAATATTTGTTTTATTTTCGAAAATGTCACACACAAAAATTACTATTTCAGCTTAGTAATTGAATGACGACTAAAAAGAAAGATGCGCGTAACACGCATACATTACTATGCATACTATAAATGGCCTACAACTTACTATCATACTTTAGTAAAATTTCATCGTTAGCATTTATATAATGTTAACAAACAATGTTCAAATACTGTACAAATTTGTTAGTTTCCATAGTTATTAAAATATGTAACATTTAACAATTTTTGTATTTTTTTTTTTCAATTTACTTTTTACATGTATAAATGCAACGATATTCAACATTTATCTAATTAAAATCAAATCACGTATTAGAAAAAAGCATTATATTGTTATGATTATCTAACGTCCTACCAGCAATCTTATAAAAATAATGTCAAATTAATCATTTATCATTGCAATTTTACACGAAATGAATTAAGTGCAAAATTAAATTCGGTAAGCGCAAATTAACATCAATAGTATAAAATTCCTCTTGCAGACGTTCTAACCAGAACAATCTCTAACAATACAATGTTTCTTCCAAACGTTAAACAAACATTTTAAGAAGTCCAAAAAAAATTCTACCTCGGAGCGTATCGCTCGTCGACAGGTTCGAGGAAAGGCCAAGCATCCTTGTGATTTTTGAGATTTTCCAGCACCTTATACATTCCAATTCTGCGTTCCTCGATCTCCCCGATTTCCAAGTCGGTGCAATCATAGCCACATCCATAACTACTCGAAGAAACATAATTATCCGATCCGTATCGTGACAGGTTTTTTACATCCTCATCTCCCGTTTGTATGAGAATCTGTCCTACGGCGGATGCTAGTGAATTATTCGTCTGACGGCCCTTCTTCTGTACGGGGGGAGCCACTGGCTCTTCCTCCTCGACGACCTTCTGACTCTTTTTCGCGGATTTGCTCGGTTTAGTTTTAGTCTTGCCTCTAACCATGTCGCTTGGTGTGTCCGGCTCGTGACTTCGCAAAACCCGAGAATTATTTCGTTGAAGCAATTTACGCCTCTGCTTCTCTTTGAGATCAAATAACTTTGGGATCTCCGGCATAAAATCCTCGGAGAGAGTTCTATACAATTTTTTCTCTGTGTCGTATTCCTGCAAGCATAGAAGTGCATATTTTAATTCTGACAACAACAACAAAACAACGCATATACAATAATAATAATAATAATAATAATAAAGTTGATTAATTGTTCACAAATATCACCGCTTAAGATTAACTCATTTTTTGCTCCCATTTGTTCGAACATGTTTAAGAATTTGTGCTACATGAAATTTCACAATCTTCTTTATTACTATTGTCAAACTATGAACGTTTAAATTAATTTTCAATCGAAGACTTTCAAAATAACGTGTGAAGTTCCTTTGCAAGAAAAAAATGTGTCATTTCTTGTACTTCATATATATTTACAGGGGAAAGAAATGTAAAAAGAATAAAGAACTCTTCACCTTATAACCACTAGTTGTCAACAAAAACTAACACGTGCAAATAATGATAAATACACTTCCTTTACATTTTTTTTGCAATAAATATCGTGTGCAACTAGGGGGGAGAATTTTAAATGATGCAAACGAGAACCATTAGGAACCAATTAAATATGTTTTATAATATATTGATTTCAACTTGGCTTTTTAATCGGTTTTTTCCCAAACTTGTAGTTAATGAACACAAAATGTTTAGTTTGAGCCAAAAAAACAGTAATATTTTCGCTTTGTTTTTAAAGTATAAATTATTGTCAACTGGATAAAATTTGCTATGTATAACGATATATATATATATATTTATGTTTATATTTTTAGAAATGGCTTTGTGAAAATTTAAAAATTTATTTACCATACTTTAATTAAGATAAACTTGATTCAAATTACTTATTTGCGTGTAAACAATATAACAAAAACAAATAAACTATTTAAATTAATGTTTAAGTTTTAATAAAAACGTTTCTTACAAATATAAAGATAAATACCTAAACGTGGATTGTACATTACGACAAGCTATATATGTATTTGTATCAAAATAACAAATACACCAAATGTGTTTACCAAAAATATTGTGAAATAAATATATTTCTACACTGAGAAAAATTAAAATTAAAATTATTTATGATAGAATTTATCAAGCCAATATAATAACTCATATTATATATATATATAATAATTTCATCTACATTTTTTTTGTAGATTCTATCAGAAGTACACACAACATAAGTACATAACCTATACGTTGATGCACAAGTGCGTAAAGTGTGGTTGGTTTTCGTTTGCTGGGTAATTGCACTATATATCGTTACAACACATGCGCCGAAAATTAGCTATTTATGTACGACGGGAGATTCAAACAGAAATCCATCCTCTTACGGTACATAGATTATTTTTCGTCACGAGGGAGTGTGAAATGCCATTTTTCGAAAACCCCTTAGGGAGAAAAATGGCGCTCCACGCCACCGGGTAAAGAAATAATAATTTTCGTCACTTATTTCGTAATATGCTATTACACTTAGATGTTTGAGTCTATGAAATAATGAATAATTCACTTAACTACCTATTAAAAAGAAATTTAGAATATGGTTATAGTATTGGTAACAGTATTAAAATGAATGATATAACAAGACGAGGTTAGGTTGATCAGATTAGATAGTTTGAAGCTTATAAACGAAAAAAAGGGTAACCAATTAATTTGCCTTTCTTAAAACTTTTTGTTCTTCTAACTTCACCGCATGGAATTATATATGCTCTACCATGTATGAATGTATACATAAACATACACAATATTAACATAATGATAATACATTTAACACGAAGATAATGGCATTACTTTACCGCGGAAAGATGGTAAAATTAAAAATATAATAATTAATAATACATAAATTAATTAATTATACACATATCCTTTGAAACTCATTTTTACTCGAATGTTGCATTATAACATTTATATATTATTATAATGTTTATATTACATTATAACATTTATTATATTATTATAATGTGCATTACAGAAAAAGTGTACTAAAATTACTAATTTATTAGTAACTTTTATAGAAATACTGAACAAAATTCAAAAAATTATAACCTCATGTTAAAAGACTGTACTTATTTCAAAATAATAAACTGGCAAGTTCTTTTAACTTAAGATTGTAGTTTTTGTATTTTATCAAGTACGTGCAAACCTTTCTAAATTATACCAATTGTATTAAGCTGACAATTCTTAATAGAAAAATGTATTTCCAGTACATTTCTTAATATTGTGCAGTTAAATGTCTAATTAACTTTTAAAATCATCAAACACGTTCGAACTTGTCGTTGTTGCTTGAGCAGAACATATATTTGTTTCAGACTAACCGCGATACTATAAATTATATTAACAATTACTTGCATCAGTATACAATTAATTGCTATATTTTTGTTATGCTCTATTTAATTGTCGTAGCATTGTAAAAAGGAAGGAAGAAAAAAAAAAAGAAAAGAAAAAACAGGCCAAAGAAAAATGCGGCATACAGATAATAAATGTAACGAATGAACGTGGAGAAAAGAAAATGTAACGGGCAAAAGAAATGTGCAAGTCGGTCCCCGCATCCTCTCAATCGTACGCCAGGCTAAAGCAACAGAATAATTGAAATGTAAACCGAAATTACAGAGTCTCGAAACTTGTCGACTAGTCGACTCCAGTCTTGTTGCGTGAAGCAGACGACTTGCCAGACGGTCTCGCGGTTCTCCTCGAGCACCAACTTGTCTTCCGGGTCCTTCCCCGCCTTCTCTTCTTTTTCCTCCCTCTTACGCTTCCTGCGTCTTTTATCTTTAACGCGACTCTTCTTGTTCCCAAAACCGTCGACGTAATCCTCCCTGTAGAGTCGTGTCCCGTAGAAGTACCAATAAGCAGAGTTCTTACGGTCATGACCTGAATCGTCAATATTTCTATTTTATGCGGGTGTTTCACATTTACAGACAACTTTTATCACAATCCCCCAAATGTACCATTTACTCTTTTTTTTTTCCTCCTCTTAAACTAACAAAAGTGTTTAGTCAAGCTGCACTGTTTATTTGTTGAAAGCTAAAATTAATCGCTTATGCGCAATAGTTTTGTACGTGTTTTTTTTTTTAGTTTAATCGGCCACTTTTACACACCTAAAGGTTCGACCCGCAGACTGTCCGAGTCTAAGTTGTTGAGGGATTCCTCTACGTCCTCGGAATCAAGTCGAAAGTCGCAAAGGGCTCTTAATATTTCAACTTTTTGACGCAGTGGCAATAGCTCAAAGTCTACGTCGGTGTTGAATGGATTGTTGCAATTGTATTCCTAAAATGAAATATAATTCTAAGTTTGAATTGCGGTGAACTCTCGTGGATCTTGGGATCTCAATGATGGAAACGTTTGTATTGAGTTTGCTTTTTGTGTCACGATGTCATTCTCGAGTGTATATATATATATTATATATCTTTCCAAAATGTTGCATTATATTTAGAAAAGAGTTCTGCATATTGAGTTAAACATTATCATTGTTTACTACAAGGATATAGAAGGTTAATAAAAATTACTGACATTGCTGGTAAACTGAAAGGGTCGAAAAATTACTATTCCAAGTTAGTAAAAAGTGTCAGCATTTTGACACATATATTGTCAGCTTTCAAACAATAATTCAACATTTTTATCACCAGAAGAAACATCATCGAAGCACAATGAATGTTCATTTCTTTTAAGCATTGAACAATTGTAGTCACACGTAACAATTTAAATGGTACCCTCTGACCATAAACATTGCACGTCTTACCACTCAATTTTCTCAGCTATCTACCTTCGTTAACCACTAATTTAACACCAACTTCAAAATACATCAGTTTCCATCCGAGTCCAAGCAATTTATACTCAACTCAAAAAAAAAAAAAAAAGAAAAAAAATCAACTTCTTCAAATGAGATTAACATTTGCTTTGGCCGCGCAAACTCAAAGACTCAAAAAATCCAACCAAATGATCCGCGCCTCAAGTACGCATTAAAGCGTCGGAAAGCCAACCCCCGAATCTTATTAATTACATTTTGATCGATCGCCAAAACGCAACCAATCGGAGCATTATTAAATTTAACGTTGCTTTAATAGCATCCCCAATCGACTGTTCAAACTCTCTCGCTGTTTAACGAAAATGATAATCTAATTTGACAGGTAAATGGCCAAGAAAAAAAAACAAAAAAAAAAAATAATGTCAGGCACAAATTAAACAATTATGAATAATTTTACGACCGTATTTTTCGGTACAACAGACTAAGTCAAAGGATTTTATGTATTATAGATTAACGTTTCGACCTAATTTATAGTCATTATCAAAATCAAACATTTTAAGAACCACATAATCATTGTTATTTTTGGTCTTCGGGTAATATATAATTAATTATTGTGCGGTTCTGAGTATGGTTAAATACTAATTAAACAATGTTGCGCGAACGAATTGCAAAGCGTTATTCGAATAGCTCCCGTCCGGATCTCCTAATTTCCGGGACTTTCTCCGGCAGGCCTACTAAGCCGCCCGAACAACACGACTGGCGGGAGCGCGCGCGCACACGCGCGCACGTACACGCACACACACACACCTGACACTTCTTGCGGAAGAGTCGCCGCAGGAACATTTGATAGTTGAACGTGGAGATGTCATTGCGCGAGTCGTTGGGCAGGCAACCCTCGAGTAGGCGTACAATGAGCTCCTGGAGGAGGTGTCCCTCAGTTCCGCCGTCGGTCAACAGTGCTTCTTCCAAGTCCTACAAATGTCACGGTTATATCGTTCAGTAACTCCGCCGGGCCTGTCGGCAGGTCATTTATCGGCGGCCACCGCGGGGACACGAGTGCCCGCCAAATAGAAGTAGCGTAGCGGAATGCGAAGCGGGGTGGCAGGGGTTAATTCGCGCAAGCTGCGACAGATACTATGCAGACTAGACTTAAGTACTGTTTATTTTTTATTTTTTGTTTTTACTCTACTTTTGCGTGTACGTTACTTTTTTGACTGTTTTTGTTTACTCTCACAGTTGTCGTTATAAACATTCGTTTGTTTTCTGTCGTGCTTTTTGTTTTTTATTTACTTTTACTGGTATACTTTTTGGCTGTTTACATTTTTGGCTTATTTTTGTTTGTTTTGTTTTTTATTTTGTAGGTACCTCGATATCAAAGTCCAGGAGATTGAAGGCGTCCCTAAATAAGGAGCAGAAGTGTGCTATACTCGGCACCTCCCACCACGATTGTATGTCTACAAAAACAAGCAACAGATTGTCAAATACGGCCGGGCCATTATCCGCTTCCTGCTCCTTTGCATTCATCGCGATTGATAAGGTTCTAATGACGCGGTCGGGCCTCCATTTAGTGCCGGGCTTTCGAGGGTAACCCCGATGTTAAATCGAGTTTCCGTTAAAGGTGGAAATTGACGAGCAAAGTCCCGATGTAATAGCGGTATCTAACAACGCACGCACGGGCGTTATTTGATGCCCGGCGCGAGTGCTAAATGTCCCGGACTCTTTGCCCTCTCGGCTGGCGCGATAATAATCACCGTTATCGTTATTGTTTGGCCAAATTAATGGTGGGCCCCAATAAATGGAGAACCGTACGCGTGGCTCGCGACCAGTCCCAGCCCCGTCCAACGCGTTAGTTCCTTTGAAAAAATTTAAAGATCCTTTGGTCAGTAGCGCTGACCGCGTGTGACGTAAAGTCACGTGGGTCGGAAAAGGATGGGATAAAAGTCTAGTTTAGCGATAAGTTCAATATGAAGGTAGTCGCGCGTGTCAAAATTAAGCGGTATAATATTTCTCTTTTGGAATCTAATACAGCTAACTTTCAATAAATAATTGAAAATTAATTTGTTTAAATTATTTTTGTTTATTTCAAGCTTGTTTATCTCAACACTTTTGATATTCCGTACTTTTAATTTAACACATGCGACTATCTTCACATTGAACCTGTCGCTAAACTAGACCTTACACTGAGAAAAAAGTTGGGATAAAAATTATTATACAAAATGTAAAAAATGGGGACAAATTACAATTCTTGTGATGTTTAAAATACATTGTAAAAGAGATTATCAGTATTGTACAAGTTGTTATGGTACAGTATAATAAAAATGTTCATTTTTCTTATAACCTCTTTTAAACTGTATACTAACTAAGACGAGAAGATGTCATTTGTCCCTCTTTTTACATTTAGTATAATAATTTTTATCCCAATTTTTTTCTCAGTGTAGGCAAGGATAATTAGAAAAGGACGAAACGTGAGTGTGAAAGAGAAAGCACGATTGTCACGTGAGTGCTTACGTCACATCGGGTAGCCGTCAGCGCCATCGGGAAACGAGAATTTTAAGTGAAGCAAAAAATTCCTATATATAAAACAGATTCGTTGGATGGAGGCTGACTAGTTCATATACAGCAAGGTGGTCAGTGGCTTCGTATGATGCTTCAACACATATTTACATATAATTTTGTCTTTTGTTTTTTTGACAGGTTCTGGTGCCGATTTGGGTGTCGCTTATGGCAGTCGTTTCAAGTTTTGTTCCAGTCGATTCGCGTTGGCAATTTTTATTCACCAGCAGTATCCCTAACGGCTGACAACGCGAAGGCAACGCCGCGCGCCAGCCAATTGCCCTTTATTAATTTCTTTTTCTTTTTTTTTTTTTCTTTTCCCTCTCCCCCTTATCATTTTTCATGCTCCGAAAAGCTCGCTTCCCGGAGGAAGGAGGAACTCGCGGTCTCCCCCCTCCCTTGGGCGTTGACATAAGTGCACACAACTGTGCGCAAAGTAGTTTAGGGCTGCACATAGGCAACCCCGCGGGGAGTCCTCCTAATGACCATAACAGTCTTCTTTATAAATTTCAGTTCGCAACTATTGTTTCGTTCGTTCGTCGGCTAATAATTTAGATTATTGATGAAAAGGATGAAGATAAAAAAAAAAGATGTGTTTTGTGTGCCGGAGTAGCGACGGGTCTATTCAGTGACGTTTATTTTTGTTTTAATTTCTTTTTTTTTCCTCTTCTTGGTAATGCTCAATAATTGTCTTGATGTTTGTTTTCATTAGATATACACGGAGAAAAAAGATTCATAAAAATTGCTGGTATTATTGGTAAACTGTTTATACTTGCAAAAATTAAAAATTACTATTCCAAGTTAGTAAAAAGTGTCATAAAAAATGACAACTGTTGTTCGTTTTCTAACAATAATTGTCAACAAATTGACACCTTTTAATTTGGTTTATTGTACTTTTGTAGATTTGTCCGTCATATCCTCAAAATACAAAAAAAGGTTGCAATTTTGTCAAACATTTTTCTCTGAAACAATGTAATGTTGATGGTGACAAAAGTGTAAAGGAATGAATTTTAAATGTAATGAAACGTGCCAGTTATTGGATAATGTAATATGTAAAGTAAATAAAAGCAATGTCGACATGGAATAAAATTCATTTGGATGTATACGATAACGATTTATTTTTATTTAACATTAATGCCAATGTATAAAAATATATGAAATGGAATGTTACGACCCGTTGTTTGTTAAAAGCAAAACAAGTAATTTAACATTCTGAATGAAACATCTTTAAACTATAATAGAGCGTTATTTTCTTATTGTTTCTGTGCAGACGTGTTCACACTGGCTTGAAATTTGTTTGATAATAATTGCATCAGTTTTGTGAACGAAATTTATGAACATTTACTTTACCTACGCAGTTCACTTTGTTCGAAGTCAATCAAGATTGTCCAATGAGTCAAATTTAAATTTGGTCATTTCATATTAAAACATACATTTTTACTAATTAATTAATCAAATTTCTATTTATATCATATTACTGTTATTTATGACCAATAATTAAACTAATTTAAATGATTACTACCATATAATTAGTGCATATTCTAGGTTGACTTATATTGAAATCACTGTATTGACAATGCCATTTAAATAAACAAAAAATTTACGATCAAATTATAACGCAATTAAAACAAAATGATATAAGAAAAAACGATGATATGAGAAATAAAATGACTGTCGTTTCAAATACATCGAGAAATGAAATTTGGAAAAACTGCAATTCAATCCTTATGATTTGAGGATACTTTAGTTAAAAAAAAGTACAATTAAAGTACATGAAGTGTAAATATTATGATTTTTCTTTTCGTGTTTACAAACTCTTGTGAACGCGTTAAATCATTTTTTATTGTACTTTTTGTACCACTGCCCCCGTTATATTATCAAGTTCCATTAGAAAGATTATAATTTATAAAATGTTCGTTTTTCTCCATGTAGAAATTTGTTTAATCCGACAACATAATATATTTAAAATATTGACAACAATTTTGTTTAGTTGACACAGGCATAATTTACATGTCAGTGCTATAAATCTTATTGAGACAAATAATATAATGTTATGGATAATAAAAATGAATTTAATTTATATGTTTTTAAATATGAAATATACTAAATTAGTTATTCTAATGATTTATATTATAAATTTATCGTTTATAACATAATATTCTGAATAAACTAGTTAAGTAACAATATAAAAGACAATTACTGTAGTATTTATATTAGCTTTTATTATTCATTTAAACTTAAGATGAAATGTCACTCAGAATGAACATAACCTCCTTAATAATACATATCTTTAAATATAATGTAAAATAAAATTAATTTAAGAAAAACAACGTACATCAACAGTTGAACAAGTTTAGAATTTTTTGTGTTGCAACTCTTCTAAGAAAGCTATCTTTCAGAAATGGTTTTATCAACTATTTAGATATTAGGTTCAAATCTATTTCTATAAGATAACCCTCTGTGAAGGATTACATTGCGTTTTTCTAAAATTAACTCTTATTTTACAATATATTTAAGGATATATATTATTAAAGAGGTTATGTTCATTCTGAGTTGGTCAACAAGTGATATATACACCTTAAACTTCTAATATAATATTTTTTATTTAGTTTTTTATATACTGTTTTTCTTCATTGTATTTTAAAATATGAATAAATTTTTAAATGTTATAAACTTTTATAAGCTATTTAATTATATATTATATAGGGTGACCACTAATTAATTAATAATTAGGACCATTAATCATATTCTATATACATATATATATATAAATGTATATTGAGAGTAATCAAATTCACATGTTGAAGAGTGATAGGCTATTTTAGTATTGTGCTCTTATCATATGTCATATAAACATAATAATATTCTAATTAAACATTTAAATTAATTTTTGATTAATTTTTTTATCAAATTGAATTTAATTTAAACAAAATCTAATGTGTATGGATATACACAAAGTACATATAAAAAAAAAGAAAAATTGTCTACCATACATACACAATTTACTTTGAATATTCAGAATTAAGGGAACTATAAAATGGATTGAAAAAAAAAAATTAATTATATTATCAACTAATTATAAACAATAAGATTATAAAGTTGAACTTTGGATATAAATTTTGTAACAAAAGAATTGTAAAAAATATTTTTAATCTAATTATTTTTATTTTTCATTAATATCATTCCAAGTTTTAATTCTTTTGTTTTAAAGATTATGTTACCAACAGTACAACGGTATTTTTTTTTTTTTTATAAATGTGGTTCAATATTTAGTATAATTACTCTTTATATAATTGACATAAAAATTAACTATAAAATAAGGTTATGATAAAAGCAGTTCCAGCTATTACAGTTTACATTTGTTACAAATACACTTTCAGTTGTAACGGCTAATTTTGTAACAACTATAAGAGTTTAGTTGTAGAAAGTATGTATATTCATTCAATTGTCTGCTAATGTTGCATTAGGTGTTTCCCTATTGTTTGTGTTGAAAATTCTCTAAAAATTCAAATTTGTTCAAACAGATATAGATAATAGATAAATGTTCATTCTTTCTGCTTATAATCATTCATTACTGTAATGAATGGATTTGATGTGTAAATCCAGTTTAATGTAAAGTCCCTTTTTATTTAAAGAATAGGCTTTATAAGTGAAAAATGGTTATTTAGCTGTTTCATAAACACCACTTGTGAATTTTTTTTGTTCAAGATTCTATATATAAAGAAAAACGTTTATTGCACAAAACTTGAAACTAGAATTAATTGATATTATAATTTGACTCAAGTGTATAATTTGACTGGGAATAATTCATGAATGTTTATACAGTTACTGTCCACCCTGCAAAATGTGATTGCAAATCATATACAATCATATGACACTGTGTAAACATTGGTAATAAGTTTCATGAAGATACAAGTCATGGCATTTGTTTATAACAAAATTTTAATACAGCAAACAAGACTCTATACAAATAAAATAATTTCAACCAAATTCTATAACATTTTTTTAAGCGATTCTTCAAAATCAATTCAGCAAACAAATTCTGTAAAACATATCAAATCAATAGTTCTATTAAATATCAATCTTTAAATTAGATTGTGAAAGAAAACAATTGCAGCACCAATGACTTGGCTTTAATTGATTCACAATTTCCACTATACAAATTATAATCAATAAAATGATTTTTTTCTCAAAAACCATTTGCTTTGTCTATCAATCTCATCTATCAGTAATGAAAATGAGATGAAAGGCAAAACTAAGGTGTCCAATTTATCCTTCAAACGGTATTTTATATTTTCAGTAATACATCCACCTCTTGCATCTTCAGCGCACCTCACCCCTCGATTCAACACACATGACACGCGCCCCACACCTATTTCCCACCCGTTCACATGATTGTACAGGACACCCACATTCTTAGAGCAAGAAACAATAAACGGAAAACTCAAATAAAAACAAACGTACGAAACGAAATAATTCGAGGCCAAAAAAAATGGCCCGAAAAATTTATTAGAAAGGGCCATGGAAAAATTTGTGACGCAACCTAACCTCACTTTTATGGTGAAATTAATTAAACACAAATAAAATAACACTACTATACACAGACATTAAAGAAAAAAAAATAATAATAATAATAAACAAACAAATAATAAATAAATGAAACTGATATAAAACAATTACTGGCTGCACATGATATAACACTGTACGCTGAAAAAAGTGTTCTGTGGCGGTTACAATGATCAATATCGTACGATTAAAGGGAATACGGAAAATTACCGCGGAGCATCCCGTATAAAATTACACAAAGTGGATGGGTGGCGGGAGTACCAAAACACTCGGCAACAAATTGGCCTGCACTTTTTTCAATTTACATCGATCGTGCATAAAATGCCAGAACGATAATGACGATCCGGATGACATGGGACGGTCGTTGATGTTGTAGCAAAGGGTAACATAAATGATCCAAACTCTACCTAGGATGTCGATGAAGGTAGGAAACATAACCGGGTGAACGGCGTGCTCGGCGCAGAATCCGTGACTGGGTCGTGTTCGTATCGACTGTAAATTCAGTTAATATGTGGATAGATAGAATTTTTAGTTCTTATACAATTTTGAAACAATACTGAAACGTTTACATCTATAGCTATCAATTTTTTTATAAATTAGAAATTTATAATTAATGGA
>JABFPN010001546.1:0-28127 GCA_022817305.1 Leptoteleia sp. ZL-2020 | reverse complement strand
TTTATAGACTGAAAGAAAAAAGTACGACAATAACAATTGAACGACGCATGTGTATTTTCAAATAGACATATTCTTATAATAAATAGAATATCTGCTTAGTGTTATCTGAAATAAGTTTTATTATAAAATGAAATTCCTTTTAATATAAAAACCTTAATCTATTGTATATTAACTGAATATTCTTATTTTTAATAGATTTTCTATTAGTTTTAATAGGAATATTTTCTTTGTACAGGTTTCTTAAAGTAAGTATATTTTTTTTCTGAGTGCACATGTAACTGTATATATATATATAGCTTTAGCTCAGATATAGATATAGAATACGAAAATTTTTGTAATTTTCTGAAATCTGAAATTTCATTTAATCTTAAATAAGCGAATAAAATATGCAATTATAATAGAAGAATCTTAATATCATTCAATTATTTGTACTTTTATGATCAAAGTCATCTATTGACGAGATATAAATAGTCTACCTATTTGCACTATCTATTTCAGTCGCAACGGATGACTTAATTAAATGATGCAGTCGTTACTAAAACTGTTCAATTTCCCTTTCTAACTAAAACGTCAAATCCTAAACTTCGACATCGTCACTCAGCGACCCATCAACCCACAATTACAAACCTTTAATCCACCTACTGCAGCCACAATTCCATTCCATAATCAATTATGAAGCAGAGTCAATTATGTCCCCTGAATCTCAAAAGACCTACGCGCAGAAAAATAAACAGTTAATTTTTCCATAAAAAATTGGAGTCCAACCCTAGAAGACAATTTATGAACTTAATTGTGATAAAATATGAAATAAATGCTAAAATAAAGTACTTTTTCCTATAAATTTATTGGAATTTTTACTGATTTATTGGAATACATGCTTTATTATAGTATTTCTTTCATAATTTATCATAAGACTGTTCATAAATTGTCTTCTGGGGTTGGAATCCAATTTTTTATGGGAATAATAACTGTTTAATTTTTCAACGTGTATCAGACACCATGCCCAAATTTTTAAAATCTTCATTCCTCACTTTTCTCCCATCAGATATTCCTAAATTCCCAAACTCCTTGCCCCCTTTCTTCAGCCTCTTTACATTCTTCATCCACCACCCCCCTAAAACCCTTGAGCCAAAAATTGGCCTCGTAAAGGACCTCGAGATACGAAAAAAAAAGAAAAAAATAAGTGGAACGATTAAAAGCACTCCATTGGTCGAATCTGGGTAAAGGTGCGCCGCGGCGAATTAGTAAACGCAGGAAAAGTGAAATGCGCCGGGCGGAAAGGTCAAGAGCGCGCAGTAGGGACCTCGTTATCATATTCGCGAATGAAAACGTCGCCGCGGTGTTCATCGTCCTGAAGAGGGTGACGAAACGACATCGTTATTTCGGCTTAGCGACAGTTTTGCCTCCGCCAAGTGGATGGGATATTGATCGGAGTTCCGGGACTGCGGGGATACGGCTGTAGGCAGGTACCAACGTGCGCATGCCGCATCAAGCTACAGCAATATTCCGTCTCGCTCTTTCTTCAATTCTCCGCCGGTCTTCTTTGCCAGCCGCGCGCACTTTACATTCGAAAGTGGCGCGTGCTCCGCGCACTTCTTTTTCTCATACAAATTTCCCCGCGCCCTCACCTGCGACCTACCCATTATTATCGCACTTATTATTAATTTTCTTTGCCGACGTTCCTCACCCCCCCTTCCTCCTATTCCACCCCTCCTCCTCCTCTTCCTCCTCCTCCTCCACTCGTTCTCTTCTTTGAGGAAAGGAGCCATCTGCAGCTCGTCTTTCTCACATCTCTCTACTCTTTTTTACACACATTGGTTTTTGTTTCCCTTTTTTCCTATTACATTCCTTTTATGTTTATGACACTACAATTTCCTTTCCTCGAAAGACCATGATTCTTCTCTATCATTGGTCAAACAATTCGGACGGAATCATGCTATGACTATCGCTTCAGTTTTGTTTTGCGAAATTGCACAAATGACAGCGACCTTCAGGAAATCGACTCCCCCATTTTAGGGGGGGGTACAATATTGTGGAATATACGACGGAATTTATTGTAGGTTCATGAGCGTTTTTTGTTATTGATACTGTAATTGGAAATTTCAGTGGCATTAATAAGAAAGTTTCGTTTAAGCATCATTAAACATACTTTTCAGTATCGACTTCTTTTCCCGGGAATTTCAGCTAAAATTTTCCAAGCTGTATAAATAACTCATCATTTCATTCATTTGCGGATGGTCTTTGATTGAAAATTATGGGTTTCATTTTCGTTATTCAAAAATAGGTAGTAACGAAAAGAAGTCATAAATTAAGGATTAATAAATTATAAGATTTTACCGCGCAATAATTTTAGGCCCTTTATGTGTAATGCAAATTGTAAAATTTATATAAAAAGATTGAAATTTTATATACTTTCAAAAATTCATGATATTAAATTCACGAAATTATATAAAATTTGTAAATCTGCAGTAATTGTCACTATAATATAAAAGAATTTTTCATATTTTTCATTATATATCAGTATATTATAGTATCATATTATGTGTTACATCAGGTTATCTAGTATTATATGACACAGTATGACAGAACATTTCTCCATTGCGTATATGTAATAATAGCAAATTTTATGTGTTATACAATGTTGATATTGCATGAAACGGAGCATAAAGGTACTATGTATTATTCAAACACTAGTTACATACTGAAAAAAAAAAAAAAACTTTATCTTCGAAAAGAACCAAAATTCAACATTATGTATACCTTAAATAAATCTTCAAATAAACTTCAAAGCTTAAAGAATAAAAGAATACTAAAAGTTTTCGGTAAAAAAGAAACTTTACGCATGGCAAGCGTAAAGTCATGCTACATTCATATATAATTTACATATGGCCGTTCGTGTCATTCGATTTTTCATACATGAAATATTTGTAAAATAAACAAGAATGAAATATGGGTCATAATTTTTATCAAATGTACAACACATGCGTAAATTACATACACGCTGAAAAAAAGTTACAACAAAAATTATCATACAGTGTGAAAACACTAATGTAAAACATGTTTATGTAGTATTTTAATCGATTGATAGTTATATATAAGACTACAAGATTTATCAAATTTATTCGCGCCCAGTATAGTAAAAATTGTAGGACATTTACTAACATTTGGATACTTGCCAAGTATTAATGATACACTCAATGATTTTACACCAGTGTTGTTATACAGTATATAAACATACAAAATAAAAATAAAATCTTGATTGAATAAATCTTTTTTTAATCCAATTGACTATTTCATTTAATGCAAGGAAAAATTTATTTTTCATTTAATTGAATTTATCTGTTTGGATGAAATCAATATTTTAGCATTTTACCAACACTTCACGATAATTGAAGATCTTTGATTTCACAAAACTTGACGAATATATCGAATTTCCAGAAATCAAAATTAATTAAATGTTCAATCTTTTGTATTCAACGAAATCTGCAACGATTTGCAAGTTACTGATTTAATCTTTATCGATTACGAAACACATATAAATTAGGAATATCGGCCATTCCATTTTGCAGAGACAAAGCAACAGGTGCAGATGCGTTGGATTTTGTTGATATAATTGATTTACAGGAGTGAATTCAGCCGTCACTGTTGCAACGTTTGGTTTTGGTGTTAGTTTACTGTTAGATGAATGGAAATTACCTTATGGAGACGTCAAACACGCTGACAAAATTTTTGACGGGAGTAATGGCAATTTTATACTGAACGATGTAAAGTACGTTTGCTTGGTTATTGAAAGCGGATCAGCATTCCGAGATGAATGTAGCAATAAATTATATTGATTCACTACTACACCAAATGATGAATAGATGCAGTTTATGTACGATCAACTGAAGTACACATTGTTTCTAGGTTTTGTCAGTTTGGAATACAAGAATGCACTGATTTTCAAACAAGTCGACTGATTATCACTAAGAAATTTCGCGAATAGAAAATTTAACCTTGACCTACACAAGAAAAAATAATGGCACAATGTTGGCCACACGCTGTTGATTCTACGTGGTGAACTAGTAAGAATTATGATGTGAATGCAATCCTCTACCGGTAAAACAGTCATATAATTTTTCGGTAAAACAAAAGAAGGTGCGCTGTTAGGCCAACACAATACACTTTGCTGATCTTACATTTTTGTTTTATGTTGAGTCAATGCCATTTTGCTATGAAACATACAGCTTCTTTTTCTCGTGTATACAATTCCGTCATTGACGATTTTATTTCAAACTAATGCAGAGTCTGTAAACTTTGCTAAATTTCTTAGATTGAAAATTTTACAAATCTTAGTTCGCAGTACCAATTCCGATGGCGCTGCAAACGTCAAAAGTTAAGAGTGACTTAGCCGTCTCGATATATTTTTCTTATGCTTCATAAAAAATGTATTTACATAAAAAAAGATTTAAATCCCTGAACTAATGTGAAGTGTAAACTGCGGTGCTAACATTTTTAATGATAAGAAGAAAGTAGTTTTTCGATGTTTATTATGTTATCTGCAAATTTAAGTATAAAGAAAGATAAACATAAGTACGGAAAAATGTTAAGAGTTGCAGGTACTGCAAAAAATAAGATTTTAATCGGTAGTTGCGACATCGATATTTTAATTACATTAATTTTATGAAATAATTGCAACTATTAAGTAGCAAAATTGTTTATATAAATCTATGCTATGAAGTGTTGAAAAATTGACTTATTGGGAATCAAATGCGACGGTCTTGAAAATGTCTATTTTGCGGAAAAGGAAGCCAATTTTAAAAGAATCATTTTAAACGTCTCTTATGTCACGGTTTTACAAAATTAATACTCCGTTGGATTAAGTTGAACGTGGTTCACTTGAAGTTAAATAAAACTAGTCCAAAGTGGAACAAGTGAGTGTAACTTTTTCAAATAATAGAAAGGTATGTTATCATGTTATTCAATAAAACTGGTGTTTGAAAAATAGAAATTAACAATTTCAAAGGTGAAGTGATTCACTTACATAAACAAGAAAAATCCCAAATATTTGATTTTTTTATTTTTGTTGATTCATGCAAAACAAATAATAAAAAGTCAATAATTAAATTTCAGTAGCATTCAATAACGTATATAGTTGCAAATTTTATTATCAGGCACAGTAATAAATAGAAATTAATAGTAAATCTAGCAAACACAATGTATATTGTTCTTTTAGAACATAAAACTTAGAACACATCTATCAAAAAACAATGCATCTGTAAATATATTCACTTCTTAAAGTTTTCTAGCATTAAAATTAAACTTTTTTAAAATAAAATAATTCTTTAAAATAAGGTATATTAAATATCTTCTAATTATAAAAGAATGAATTTAAAAATAAACCTAAAACAATGGTATTTATAACTTATCATTTTTCCAAAATACCTTTAAAGATTAACAACATTTTGATTAAAAGATATTTTAATAGTGAAATAATTCCTCCAACGTTTACTGATCATTTTACGAGTATTGAGAGGTATTATACTAAATGTTTTATAAGTATTAAAATTTTATGTAAAAGATTATGTTTTTAAACATAAATTTTACCAAATACTTTCATATGTATAACACTTTGTTGAATAAGAGAGTATTTTATGTCGTAGCAAGTACATATAAATAAAAGTTATACACGTGTTTCAGATAAATTACTCGTATTCGTATCTCAAAACACATCTTGTATTTTTTAAATTTTTTTATGATATACAATATTAAATATGACATAAAATACTTTTTTTAATTAAATTAGTTGATAAAGTTAAGTAAATTACTTTTGTAAATGTTTATATTCTAACTTTTTTCAGCGTATAAGCAACCAGACTTTTGCTGAACTAGTTAATTTGGACACAGTTGATCTGTTTATTTGGAACTATTCTATCAAAATAATTAAGAAAATAAATAGAAGTAAATTAAGACTATACTCAAGGTTCTTATGTGGAATTCACATAAAAATGTTCATTAAAATAAATTAATACAAGTACTGTAGGATTACCAAACACTATCCAGACTAT
The DNA here is from genome assembly GCA_022817305.1 of Leptoteleia sp. ZL-2020. Classification (NCBI taxonomy): domain Eukaryota; kingdom Metazoa; phylum Arthropoda; class Insecta; order Hymenoptera; family Scelionidae; genus Leptoteleia; species Leptoteleia sp. ZL-2020. The sequence continues at coordinate 22,080 of JABFPN010001546.1, read as the reverse complement.
TATGAAACTGTATACCTTCTCTATTGATTTGTATTTAGCATTTAAACTAATTTTCTCCAATAATTAGAGTATTTAACTCTTAACATTTTAATCTGTTAAGTTACCCAATTAACAAACTGAATTTTTAATAACGAATCAAATAGCTAACTTAATAATAGTTCTTTATAATAAAGTTTTCGCAATGACATTAATTGAACTTGAAACTTGTATCTTTAAGAAAATTTTATTTATATGAACCGAGGCAGCCGAGAATTGGATGATAAAATCCATCTGTCTGCATTAAATATGTCACAAACAAGTTGACGTTTGGTTTTTCCACGCGGAACTAGTTCGAATTACTTCAACGAAGTCTGACTCGGCGAAATTATTTTGTAGCTTCGTCAGATCTCGCGAGGAATCACTTGTTCCGCGGTTTGACGTTAAGTGAGACTCGTGGCTGATTCCTACTTTGCTCTTCAATTCAATTCCCATCCATTCTTCTTAATCCTTCATTCATCTTCGAATCCTCGCTGATTGCAACAATCTAATATTTATTCCAACTACGGAAAAACGCTTCCGACTTTGATCCCGCATGAATAATTCCTCATTCTTGTACTATGGGAGGAGACTAGGCAAATTGAAGGAATGAATGATTGGGGCAATTTGAAAAATGTTTGTATTAAATAATTATTGATAACAAATAGGTAATTAAAGATTAGGATTAATCTTCAAATTTTTCTTTTTAAGTAGTGATTTTATTGTAAAACGAATATGTAAATAAAATTAAATTGGAAAGTCGAATTATGTTCTATATTATTATACAAATTGGGTAACTTAACAGATTATAGACGTATATTTATTTTCTATACTTATATTCATGTTATCTATATTACTATATTTTCAAAAATTCTTTTATTTACAGCATTTTCTTCAATTATTCAAACGAAAATATAAACTCTGTATGCGAAAATGAAATTAAATAATTGGGTTTTACGTTCAACAAATTTATCTGTAATGGAAGTATTTGTGTATGCGTATTCGTAAAATATTTATCGATATTATGGACAGATGTATCCAGGCTCCTTGTAAAAATAGTACATTATTTTTATTAAATAATATATTTTTATCAATACAGTGTAGTTTAATATCTTAAAAGTGTTCACTTTTATGGAGCTATAATATAAATGATGCTTGTCATGATTGCGTTGTATCAAACTTTCACGTGTGTATACGAACATATACGTGTAACATTGAATAGTGTCGAGGTATTCAGAGGTGATGACCTCTAGACACGTGAAGAATATACCAAAATAGAATCGGCCCATAGATCGCGAGTTTCATTTTGCTCCGTGCTTACGCGAGACAATCAGCACACTCATTTTGAGACACACTTTGCCATTTGACGTACCCATGGCCCCGATACTTAACGCTTAGTCTTTTAATTAAACAGAAGAATCACACTTATACTTCGATTTTAATAATCACAATGAAAGGTGAATCTATGGAATGCATGACCATAATTTTTCGTAAATATCTTGTAAAGATACGAGAGTGTCAATTTTGCCCTAATATAATCGTTATTGAAAGCTACAAATTACAGAAATAAGTTCTATTAACAAATTCAGCATTTATCATATTCTCATTGATATAATTTTTATTGAATACTTCTTCACGGCTTGGCAGATTATATTAGCGTATATGTATAATATATTACGAAATTTTTTCTTCGAGTTTAGTATGTGTTTTTCATGAAATTCTTGCGACCTTCATTTTGATGTTTTCCACATATTTCAAGATGTAAAATTATTTTTCCATATTCATTTTTCAGGTTGATATTACGGTAAATTCTGAATGGTGGTCTAAAACGTCTTAAAAAACCTGAAAACTTCGACTAATGTTTGAAGAACTGAACTTATATAAAGTTATAACGGTACTTTGAAAGTCAGATGTAGTTTTGAAAAAGTTGCAGCAATTCTTAATAAAATCTGACGTATTTCTGCATTTTCAATGTTTGCCGTCGATTATCCAATGTTCTTTCCATTTGCAAAGTCCGTCTGTAATATTTTTTATTTCAAATAATATTTCACCTTTAGACTATTCTTATTTTCCACAAAAGTTCTTTATCGAAGCAGAAAAAAAGATGGACAAAATGTTTGTCTTAGCTTTATTTCAACCGAAAAAAATATATTTACAATGCTCGAGGACTGGAACTGATGTGAGGACAGGAAAAGCTGACCTTTGGACAATTTGAGACTTATTGCCGGCTGTGTAGTATAAATCGTTAGAGTAAGTCTCTTAAGCTGGGGTCGAAACCACATTGGAAAATGCTAGTAAATCGTTGTTAGGCTGATCTTCAATTCTATAAAATAGTGCATAGTGACACTTTGTTCTTTTTATTTAATTTCATTTTCACAAGGAGAGTTTATACATTCACGTAGATATTCATATTGAACTATTCCGTTGTTTTCAAGAATTTCTGGTTAATTGGGTAAACTTAAATTTCAGTATTGTACAGAAAATTTTGAGAATAATAGAAAAGTTATCCTATTTTATAAGAATCAAGAATTTTGTTTTCAATTTTTTTTAAAAAATAGTTAATTTTTTATATTTTTTTTATAACTTTTGTTTTAAGACAATGTTAAATAAATTATTTGTTTGTAAAAAGCATCAATTACTGAAATATAAAAACATTAGTTCAATTTTCTCATCACCACATTATTTTTACAAGTTCAATTTTACAGGGTACAATATATGTTATGACATTTTCGCCACCAGTTTTCTCTCGTTCTAAACGTTCAATATTTTTTGCGTTTGAAATACTACAGTGATCAATGAGGACCTATAAAGTTTAACAGTTAAAGATAAAAAGTAATGAGAAGAATGGATTAAGAAGAAAATATTGTTAGAAAAATAATGATAATTTCTCATCGTATTTTGATAGAATTCTAATATAATTAGGTTTGGCCACTGGAGGCAAAGAACATCACACAAATACACAATATTCGATCTAAATCCCTTTTCAGACCAAAATTAGGTAAGATTACGATTTGACCCTTTCTGTAGACAGATTTTTAAAAACGTTGAATTGGATATCATTTCAGGTATTTATATGTAATAGTTATACATTAAACACGAACAAAGTTTTATAGGTTAATCTTTAAAAAAAATTACTTTAAACATTTATTAAAAAATATTAACACATTAATAGTACTTTATTAGTCTTTATCATTGATTATTTTAGAAAGATTATTATTATTAACCAAAAATATGTTATTTTTACTTTGATTTTTTTTCTTGTTTTATAAATTTATAATTATCTCTGTTACAGTCATGAAAAACAGTAGAATATCATCAAATAACCGGGAGATTTTGTAACGTCCCTCCCGACGGCAACAAAATCTCCCGGCAGTTTAATTCAATGAGTCGTAATATAAGATTTCATAATTTCAGGCGAATTATTGGAAGGGCAAATTTGTGGATTCAAACAATGTCGTTAATGAATTTCCACGTGATGAAATTTTATCTTTCCACCCTTGTACGTCATTGAAGAGGCAAGTTCTCAAGTGTATTCGATTATTATTAGTTTCACATATAAATATTGCGAAAAATTAATCTTAATTTTCGAGTTGTAGTTCATGAGCAATTTACTATTTATTATTTCAATATACCTTTTACAATACATTGTAATATATTATAATACATAATATAATGTATACAAATTGATATAAATATTTCAATTTTATCAACATTGGTAATATGAATAAAAATATATAAATATCATTTATTTTTTTTATTATTATTTTTATAGTAATTTTCAGTGTATTTATTTTAAAATGCTGGACTGTTAAAATAACAATCTAAAATGTGAAATTAGCACACTTAAACTGCAAAATTTAGCAGACTAAAACTGTTCAGCTTCTGGCAGTATAAGACTAGTTTTCACAGTTCAGGACTTTAATGCTTCGGCTTATGGAAAAACAGGTTAATCTTGGATATACAATTAAATTACTTAAAACATATAAGAGTAAAGTTAATATTTGGACAAACTTTAATCTTAAAAAAATATAATAAATTATTTTCTTTTTGGGCTGATGTGTATTATTCTCAGATAATTTGACGACAATGATTTACAATATTTATTTGGTATTCATAGATTATTTTAACAGCTCAGTTTTCTTAATAACATTATTATACATAGGTAGTTATTTTGTATTGTAAAAGATATAAAACTTAATTTTATCTAAAATTCTAAAAAGAACATAAAAGCACAACTTCGTAAATACTTCACTAGTTTAGCATTGAATTTATCTACAGGTACACTGAGAAAAGAGATATCGCATACATAGCCATATAACAGTTTCGCGGTATACTGCACAGTATAAGGAACGTTCTGTTTTGTCTACAATAATTTGCTATACTTTTATAATAATTTGATATAAAGTATAAAAAATTGCGATATAAAAAACCTAATATGCAGTACCTTTTTCTTTGTGAGCATATAAATTTGAAAATTTAATAAATACAAGAAAATAAAATAACTATTAATATGTTATCCCAGTACAATGAAATAAAAAAATACTTTTACTTTCCAATTTCTTTACTTTATTTCAAAATAATTCAAATTCATGTTTCAAAACAAATTTGGAAGTAAATTTTATTATTAACCCCAGTGTCATTAATTACGCTGAATAACTAACTTGGTTGAAGTTCCATCGGAATAATTTCGAACACTTAGTGAAACAGCTTAATAATGGTAACGCGTTAATGTTATATATTCAGAACTCAAAAACGGACACAGCATTGTTCGCAAATTACAAGTTATTAACTTGTTTACTTGCGTCGTCTGGACTCAGCAGTGCGCCATTAACACCTAATCCTTCGTTATTATGGTCTCCCCTAAAAATGGCATTGTATTAAACTCATTTCTCAGTGTTTAGACACAGATAAAGGATGTAAACACAGCTATTCAAGGGAAAAAACAGCTCTTTGCAATCAGCATTTTGTCACGAAAAAAAAGAGCCCTTTAACTAAATTCTACAATTGCTGTAAAATTACTATTATTTTAATTTATTAGTTAGATTGTTGCAACAACATTATAAATATCTACATAAAAGTACACGTAAAAATGTTTATTGCAAAAGCAAGTTATTTGCATGAAAATTTATTAGCATAATGAAATCATATAACAGTTATGACTAAATATATGTCAAAAAGTTCGTTTAAATTATTCGATTCAAAATTTTTTAAGGCAGAAAATTGGAAAAATAATATAGAATATATATTTACGTATTCTGTTTGTAGACGGTGAAAAGATCAAAGGTTTTTCGGTTAAATATCTCAAGATAAGGATCCATGCCACAAAGTCCTCGCTTTGCCTTAATAATCCGAATAACAGTCGAAAATAGGCAGAGAGCGGTAGCAATTTTTTTTGTCATCTCATAGGAACTTCTTTATTTAAATCTGAACTTTTAAATGTCGCTTTACTTTAAAGATAGAATTCAAATACAAATTTTTAACATTGAACTAAATATATTATATCAAATGTTAACTGGATATTCATGATTTGTTATTACAATATTCCATACAATTTGCTGAAGTGCAAACACGTGACAGAAGTAACATACTCACGTTACGTGCATGTACACATTCGCATAGATCCATATGCATTTACAATCAGAACAATTTCACGTTAAAATGAGAACTGAACTAATTTACTATCTTTTTTGTTTAATTTAAATTGTAATTTTGACAATGTAAAATATCAATTTGCATTACTTTAAATTATATAATATTAATTTAGATATTATTTTACTCCATTTAATTTTATTATAAATCATTTATATAAATATATATATATATATATATATATTATTTGTGCAAAATATACTTAGTTCAACCAATATTCTGAATGCCAATTTTGATTTAGATTCATTAATAATCACAAAATCAATATAATCCCTCTTCACTTACAGCACATTAATTATTGGTAAGTCATTATTACATTGTTATGAAATAATTCATTTAATTTATAAAACGTAGTGACATGAAAACTGAAATAAATTACAATACATAATATATTACATAATGTATAAATTACAAGATATAATATATTACACATTGTAATTTGTAAATGAATTAATTAGGCGATAGAATTATGTTCATGATCGATGCAGCTAGCTGGTTTTTTTTGTTATTAAATTAATGTTGTATACAATATTTATTATTATATTGAATATGAGAATGGTCTCAGTAAATTTACGAAATTCTACTTTAATTATTCATTGCCAGTGACTACATCTCAGTTATTCTACCAATATTTTTTTTCATTCTATATTAATTATAGCAGTATATTGGTGATGAGAATAAAAAAAACTTACATAAAAAGCACTATAACAATGTATTTGAGCGTTCGTTTTAATCGAAAAATAACAATAGCAATAAAACATTGCTCGCACTTTACTTTATCGTATCGCCAATTTGAGGCATATTTTATTACGTTTGTCACGCGAAAGCGCGTCATAAAACGTGGCCAAATATTAACGATTTTTCGACGTTAACGAGGCATAAAAAAATGCAACACGATTGCGCCACGAGTCGTCGATTGGGGCTGAAAAGAAATGTGCCGGCTTCCATGAATCTGTTGGTCGGTCTTGATACTCTATAAATACAAAGAAGCATTTAAGGAGCGTAACCCTCGGTCGACTGAGGACTCCGGCGCTGTAAAAAAGGCGCATCCCCATGTTCGTGTTCGTCTGAAGTAGCAAATGGAACAGCAAATGTTGCAGGCTCAACCCCTCGCTAAATTTACGCGAGAGCAGACATAGGCGTTAATAAGAGTAAAGCTCATAAGCTCGAGTCAACCAGGATCGCCACGTAGCAACTTGTTACGACGAAAACAAATATGTCTCGGCTTTAATATCAAATTAAATTTTCGTGCGGTAATTACGTCACGAAGTCAATTTTTCCGGAAAAACTGTATAAACCAAAATAACAACAAAAATGATCCCTTTTTATGTTACACGGGAAAAAATAATGGGATAGAATCAACATGGCTAAACAATGTTGGCCATGCGCTGTTGATACTACATGGTGAACTAGTAAGGATTATGCGAATACTATAAACCATGCTCGGTTGGTAAAACAGTTATATAATTTCGATAAAACAAAAGAAGGTGCGCATTTATCAAAAGATAAATAAATAATATATTAATTAGAGATTCAGTTTCGATTCCTACTTAGTTATAATCGTAATTAGTTTTATATATAAATGCTAACAAATTTGGAATTGACTTGTTACTTCTAATATTTGCAAAATGATTGTTGATAATTAAAGTACAATTTAACATATTATACCAGAACAAAATAATAATCCTTGCAGTCGTAATATACGAATAATTATAATTTTCTTTTGATGATGTTTACAAACTTTCCTAAAAAATCTAATATCACCATTGCGTGGTAAAAGATAAAAAATTTAATTTGACTCACTTAACCATTTTGCAGATCATAAATGGCACGGAAAATTCAATTTAATATATAGAGGAGGAAAACTGGTGTAAACAAGAACAGTGACAAATCAATATTGAGATGGTTAAACATAAATGTGTGAAGTGATTTAACAGATTTTTGGTCTAATAATAGAGATGAAAATAGTACACCCTTAATTAGTACAAAGTGATACAAATTTTGTTTTTCACACCAATTATGAAACAGAAATGTATACTTGCGAAATGTTTGCACTGGGGGTAATTTAATTACAATTTAATGTTTTTCAGTATTCATATCTGCCATGAAATTAATGGCGTTGTAGCATAAAGCTTGGATGTTTATGAAAAGGGTAATCAAAATTGTATCTTTATATAATTATTCAAACTTTTTTTGTTATGCTTCTTCAAGTTAATTTAATTAATTAAATTTTTAAAAGTAAAAAATTTTATTCAGTTATAATTTTATTTAGTTTATTTAGTTCTAATAATTTATTAATATGGATTTTAATAAATATGATTTGACAGAACTGTACATAAATCTAGCAAACGCATAAAAAGTTAGAAGAATGATTAAACTGTGAAATAAAGTGAGCATAAAGAGTTTCATTGTTCATAACATAAAATGTAAGTTTTAAAGAAACATTAAATTCAACAAAATGGTTATAAAAAAGAATGTTATCAATTATAGAACTCCATTATTCGTTTAAAACATATGAAGTTATGGATAACACAATATGCAATTTTGTTGCAAATTGTAAATTGAAATTTTTTTTACAATTAATATTTTTATTTTTGTATTATAAGATGTGAAAGCATAGCCTTATAAATAAGTTAATGCTGTGACACAAAAGTAATGTTTCTAAGGAATTGAATATTCTTAAATTATATTACATTTAATTAACTACAACATTATAACACTTCTTAACAAAAGTTATATTAAATTTTTATATACAGTTAATATGATCATGCTACTATTGAGGTCAAATTGTATTTGATTAATATATCTATATAATAAATGAGACATTAACTAATTTAAAATGACAGATGCTTTTCCTATTATGAGGGTATAGTACCTATAATTATCTTGTAACAAAAAGTATTAAATTCACTTGATTATTTTTTCTTTAAATAAAATTTTAGTTTTTTCAACAAAGTTGCTACTTTCAATCAAAAGTTAAACTTTTTAGTAACAATCTTTTCTTAATGTGGTAATGTATTGTTCATATAATTGTGAAAATAAACAATAATAACATTGCATAGCAATATTGATTATGTCCCATTACTTTTTCCAAATATTTCATATCAAATTTAAATATTTTAAATATTAAAAGAAATATTAAAAGAAACACTAAAAGAAGCTCTAAAAACAAGCTCTTTTTGCAAATGAACGAGAGGTTAAGTGTCACTTGAAGGATAACCGCATTAGTTTTGTTATATACAGCTGTATGGATTTATAATGTCATTAAACTAGTAAGTACCAAGTAGAGTATTATTTAATTTCGCTGCCAAACTGCGGAGAACCATTTATCTTTCATGCATGCAATAGATTTAAAGATAAACGGTACACTAAGAAAAATTATATAATAAAATACCATATTACAAATAACTCCTGGACGAAAATATACTTATGATAGAATTTAATATAATAAATATAATTGAGATTAAAATATAATATATATAATATAATTTACTATATTTGTTAATAAATTCAATCATACGTGCACAATTGTCTGCCAGTTACTATATGATTTTTCTCAGTGTATTATTGACATTTTTTCTTGCAGGAAATTGAGAAATTTTCTAAACGAGAAAAGTCAAGAATTCTTGAAAAAAGATTTATTTTTAGCACGTGCGATTCAGGCTTCTCTTTACAAAATGTCACCGATTTGTTAAACAAAATTTGCGAGAAAAAACACTTGCAATTAAGTCGCGGTTTCATTAAATATCCAGATGCAGTTAAAACATCATGATTACACTTTTCAACGGATTTTCCTGAAAGGAAAAGCTGCCTTGAATTTTTTTTCACCTCGCATTTTTCAATACAACAATAAGTGCAATTTAGATAAGGTCAGACAGGTTTTTTTATTCAATGAACTTATTGGATCAGAAGACTGATAAATTTATTTTTGTTTATATAATGTAATTTATCAACGTACTTTTATTTTAAAACACAATTTCAATGTAATTAAAACTATTTAGTGATAATAACGAGTTAAATTTAATTACTTTACATTGTTTTAAAGCTCTAGTATAAAGTGTTTTTTTTTTTTTTTTCATTTTTTTCATTACATTATTGTATTGTTCATAAAGAAGTAGTTTGTAGAAAAGTTAAAGAATATTAATTTTTCAAGTGTGAATTAATTGTTTTATGTAAGCTTTCAACTTTTTGTATCAAGAAATGTACATAGTGCATTACAGAATATTTTATTACATTTATGACGATTTTAACCACTTTTTGCAATTTAACAATTTATAACTTCTCAGTAGAATGAAAACTGTCTCTTTTATCCCTCAGTGTTCTTACTTTTATTTTCGGTTTCTAATTATATTCATACAACTAATATCAAATTAGTATAAAAATAGTATCCACATTTTATAACTATTGTAAATTTATACATATTACAATGTTCATTTTAAATTCTCTCATCGATTTATACTATCGGCCATTCATTATATTCATAACATCGAACGCAAACAGTGCCACAAATCCAGAGTGTAATACAATCAATCTACAAACGCGAAGTGTTTCAAACTACGCTAGACTGCTAAACCTCGTAAAAAAAGGGGAATGGTAAAAAAATTACCGCGTGTCGCGACGCACGGTTCGATCATAACTTAAATAACAACTAGATCGTGTCGGATGATGTAAAATATCTGTCGATCGTAGTGTCAGTTACAGTTATAAAATGTCGGGTGTCCGCGCCGCGGAAGTCAGGGTCGACATTACACTCGAGCCCTGATAGATGCGAAAACAGGAAATGAATCGTGGCTAATACACCTTAGTAACTACTGGCGCATTGCGGAGGACCTTGTTTCAATGACACCATCCGTCTTATCATTAATTTAAGCAGTTCAAGCTGTCCGGCAACACCTTTTTTCCATTTTACTTTGACGCTGAAATTTTTGATCCTTTTTTTTCCCCCCTCTTTCTTTTTAGCAACACGCAGGAGAAAACATTTATCAAATTCACCTGCGTGATTTATGACAGTGTGGACTTGAAAAGTATGAATATTGTACAAAATTTAACTGAAATATATGAAATAACGTTAACTGTGGTAATAAGAAAAGTATATGATATTTAATTTTACATAATTTTAACATCTTTTAAAAGCGCTCTTATTTAATTAAATAAAGAAACCCGTATTAAAACAAAAACTCGTAAACGTGTGTTTTTATTTAATCCACTTGAAATTTAATAAATATACTTTTAACGATGTTAAATAATGTTTGACGACGTTACTAAAATTTTACGTAATTAAGCTAAAATTTATAATGAATACTAACCTTAAAAAAATATATATAAAAAATGTTTTATACCCTTCAAAAGCTCTCTTCGCGTGTACCGTTACAATTTAATTTTGTAAGATTTACTTTAACGCGGTCTCAATTTTAATTTTTGAAATGAACGCATGTGACATGGAACGAACTAAAAACGCGCGAAAAAATTGCCCGCGGCCTCATCTATGTGCGAGATTTGTACTACGAATATTATCACAGCTTGAACCACGATAAGCACAGTATTAGCTATTTGTGACTATATATAGGTTTTGAACGAAACCATTACATATGCCACACTATTGAAAATAAAAAATGATTAATGCCATGAAGGATTATAATCGACTACGATTAATCGAAATTGGAACACGAGTTACCCCATGCTCACCGCGATACCTGTTGAACGATAGTGCAATTTCAAAGAGTATCAGCCATCTTAGATAATAGTTTAAGTATGATTTCCACAAAATATCAGCTGATACCAGTGGCATCGAGGCTTCTTTGTTTCTTGATAATTAAACAGTAGTGTTAAAGTTTAAAATTTGAAGATAAGTGAAAGTATAGTATAAATATTTGATCAGGACCATTGGCTTTTTTAGAAGTAGTTCTCCGGTTACAATATAGTAAAAACAAAATAATTTAAGTGTCCCTTGAAATTATACTATCGTTCGACTGTGTGGTGACCACAGGGTTAGGAACATGACTAACGAATTATAGATCATGGGTTTGATTCTTGATGAAATTGTTTTGCATTAGTCAATAATAAGCTACCGTATCACAGTAGTCTGTAAAGTCTCAGGAAATATCAATTCAATGAAAACACGGAAAACTGTTCCGTGCAAGATGTCAAGTACGTAAGTTATTTTTATATTTGACACGCTAAAAGATTATTTAAAAGGTAAATTTTTTATAAATTTTATATTCAGTATTTATATGTTTTATTCGAATTTTATTAATTTAAAAAGTTATGCAGTAATTACGAGACTATTATAAAGCTATATAACTTAAAGAAATTTTACTGTGCAAAAAAAACTGATGATATGTCCAAAAATATTTTGTATTATAAATTTCTTATTATTATTAATGTATAATTAGCGCTCCTATTTCTATTTCAATTTAATTCGTTAAAATGTGATAATTATTATCATTTAATTATTCACACGTTTTTATTATCCTTTTCTAAAACGTAATTTACTTCATTTTTCTGCCCTGAGTGAACCTAATTACTAAATATCACATCCATAAACGTTCTCTTAGATCTCTAAAAGTCAAAGTGAAAAACAACAGGATAATGTTTAAAGTGTCGGCATAAAAGGGACTCGTGAAAGCAGAAAAAAAAATCGAAGCAGGGATATTTGTCGACTCCTACGATTTGACCGGTGATTCAAAGATATTGTTAATTATCGCAACGTCATCGCAAGCAAGACTATATGATTCGGTATTCATCCCTTGACACACGAGCAATTAAACTTTAAAGCTCTAATTATTGTGCGGGAAAAAAGAAAGGTGGGCCCACACGAGTCCACCGTATCCTTTGACGTCTCCATCGACCACCGCGCCTAGCAACAGAATCGTTGGGGTCGGCCGATAAATGGAAAATAAAATAACACTGAGAAATATGTACGCAACGAACAACCGTTAGACACGTATACGCATTACGGAAGTCACGCGACCAGGCAATACCAGACAGTGTATTAAATATTCACATTATAATGGGTTGCATATATTTCAATGGCTTACGAAAAAAAGAATTAAATTCACACATTTATTTATTCTATCGTTAAAATAAAACAAAATACTGACTTGTTCTTATCTTAATGGTAATTGTGTTTACTAATCAAGGGGTGGGGGGGGGGGTGAAATAGAAATAAATGTAAATTATGAAATGCAAATTGATTCAGTTGATTAAAGATCTAGATTTAACAAAACACATTTTAGTGCGCAAGTTGTAGGTTACTTTAAAACATAAACAGTGTAAATGCAATTATTTGGCAATATATTTTTATTTCAATTTGTCTTGATATTTAGTATTAAAAATTATTATTAAAAATGTCCTCATTTTTATGGGAATGACAGCAAGATAAGAAATTCATATTGTAATACATTTAATTCCCTCGTGTGAATCATAAAGAGGTTTCACTGTAGCCTTGTTACTAAGTTTAATAACTTTTATTAGAACTTTTTTCTTTATATATTTTATAAATAAATACTTAATCCTTCAGCCTTGGTTCATTATTTATGAAAGTTTTATGAAAGATTATTATATGCTCAAAGTAATTTTAACATTTATTTTCAATTATAATTTCATGTGGATTATTAACAATATTAATTATGCATAGTTGTAATTTATACAATGATTAAACAAAGATATTTTTTATGTAAAGTTTGAGAAAGTTTACAAAAGTATACAGACGTCTGCAATAGGCTGTAAGTCTGCAAGGGTGTCTGCAAAAATGTTTGCATTCCCATAACTTTGAACTATTTTTGATAACTTTTCAATTTATTACAGAGCTTTTTCGAAACGGAAAAAAGTTAAATTGTAGTTTAAAAGCAAAGAAATAAAATTCAAATCGTTTGCAAGTAAGTGTAATTATCTGAAAAAATAGTATTTAGGAAAAATTACTACAGTTTTCAATAAGCAATCTTTATCGAGCTGGTTTATGTATATTTTCTTATAAGTGAAGGAAACAACTTGGTTTACATCATTTAATAAAATATATAAAATATATATATAACACTTTTTTCTTAAAGTAATAATAAAACTTGTAAAGAGGAGTTCAGTAAGGTTCAACTGCTGTACTATAGCACTTATTTTAAAGAAAAATTTTTCAGTGGTATAAATATTATTATTGTGCAGTACATATGCAACTAAAAATATATGCTTATTTTTCTGAATAAACAATCTATTAACGAAAAAATAGCAGCTAAAAATTAAACTATAACATTTAAAATATTAAATTGATTTGCAACCCATTATATTAAAAGAAAAAATATATGTTGTATATACACATCTGATATGGAAATACGCGTTACTGTTGAAATAACTTTTGTATTTTCCAGCACAAAGAAAGGTGATTTAACGTCATAGCCAACACTGAAACATATTAAGATTTTCGATTCACTGAGCAACACAAACAGATGCTAAAATAAAACACAATATATAAAATATTCTCCGTTTCCAGTTATCTAATCAAAAGAGGGGTGGATAAAAAACGTAACCAAATAAATTTGCATCATTATTTTTCATATTCAATATGAAAGCAGGTATGAACATTTCTTTTACATTTGTAAAATTAATGCACTTTCCTTGTCAAAACTGTGTATACTTTGAGAGGAAAATAAATTCTCTGAAAATTGAAAGATAAGTAATGTATTTAAATCGAAAACAATATTTCACTTGCAAAATTTACGTAAGTGATTACATTCAATTATCTTAAAAGTTATTAAATTTTGTTCCATTTATATCAGGACAATAATAAAAATGTTATAAATATAAAAGTTTTTATATATATAATACATTGAATTTATTTAATTAAAAATATTATGAAAATGCATTATTTTATTATTTATCTTTAAATTATATTATGCAGAATTAATGAAATTATAGGTGACATGAAATTGTAGTATTTAATAATGTAATAATTGAAAATTCACAAACAATAAATACAAATATTTTATATTTTACTCGTTTACTTTGGCCACGTTCGAATAACCGTTAAAAGTGCGAACTAATTGAAATGCAAATAATTTTGATTTCCCACTGTTTGTATTTGCGCGGTCATAAATTCATATTTTGGTTTTCCTTTTGAGAAAATGAATCAACTGATAATTTATATTTATCGTTTTCACGAATATTCATCATCGGCGTGTCAACGAAGTTAGATACAAGTTCCTCATTTCGCGTTACTTTTTCTAACTATGCAAAAAGACCGTATACTTTTTTCCCTAATTTAATATCACGTACAACTCAAAGCCACTAAAACTTTTTTTATTAACACTTCACGTATTTATGAGAAGCAGCAGAATAGAAAATAAAATCAATGAATGAATAGATTTGAATCTTCAATACTTTATTAAGTCAATTCAATTAGTTTTTTATTTCTCAAATTAAATTTCATTATTATAATTCATTATTTTCCATTATTTATTTAATCGATATTTATAATTTATGTCTTATAAACATATAAAAGAAGAGAAAAGTGTGGGCAATTGTAATAAGTAGAACTTCTATGGGATTCAGTACATGACAAAGACTCTCGTGCATATAATTTACACGCGCAAGGGTCTTTGCCATGTGTGATAAGCACGGATGTACGTAGTATATTTTATATAAGTGTTTTTTCATAGACGTATATCTATCTATATGAAGGTATAGAGTATGGTACTCGAAAGTTTGTTCAACTGTTTGAATTGCAGTTTCGTAACACCTGAAGTTGGTTACTAATGTATTTGCCCTGTTGTAAGAAGTTGTACTTCAAAAAGATCAAAAAGGGTAAACTCAGAAATTTTGTTTGACACCGTAATATGTATCAAATCAGATTTATAGTAAGATAAAAAATAATAGAAAAGGACAAAAAGAGAATGAAGTGAATGTAATGACATTTTTCAACACTTCTGTCAGAAGGAAGACTGTTAAACATGTAAATTTTAGTCGAATATAATCGGATTGGATGCATGTTTTTATTGAACTAATACACCCCCGATGTTTGCGCCATAAATAGCACGAAAATTTTTGCCGACCCTCCTAGCTGAGTAAATTGAAGTATTCCTTCGTCGATATTTGAATTCAAATTTTTTTTTATGTTGCTGCATACATAAAACCACATGATTTACTGAGCAGTCTGTAAAGTCGTAACTTTTCGGGAAAATAGTCACGCTGCGTTTGAGAATTAAGAATAATAATATGAAGGTATAAAATGAAACATTATTCATCAATATTCTGAGAGTGCGGTATATGCAGATGTTTATGTCATTCGGTAAATAAGTCACGCTTATTTATATTTGAAACTGAAATGTGTTTTTCAACATCGAATTATCGAGGCGTCTTAAAATAAAACCGGAAGATATTCAAGAGTGGGAACAATTATTCTTCCTCCTGCTTTTATATTTTCCATACTACATAAAAAAAGTATCGTAATTATCACATTTGGATTGAAAATTGATATATTTTTATGCCAACAATATTCTTTTCTATTAGCATAATTCACATTAAAAAAATGTCCCAGTTTGATAATAATTACATCGATTGGGGAACCGTGAAAACGTCATATTTTCAATGCGAGTCGTTTTTACATTAGCTCCCCAAGTTTTTGTCGCCGCAAGACCGCCAAGTTCGTTGGGATTTAATAAACACTTACATAAACAACTCCGGCGATTCCGCGAACCTTGTTATTACCAATGAAAAGTCGCGAACGCTGTCTTAAATTCATTTTGGCAAATATTCAGAACATTAAAAGCGTTCGGATATAAGGGACTTATGCGGGGGTTGTTGGAAGTTTCTTTAAAAAAAAAACAGGGGTAGGGGCAAAACAAGATTCGGTCTTGGAATCAAATTAGCAGGGAGGTTTACTTTTTATTAGGTGTACTTTTGCCTCAACAAGGAAATCATAATCATCGACTTATCTAAATAATGCTTTAATTAGTGTAATCTTAGGATCATACTTATCTCGCGGATTAATTAGCATTATTTTCTTTACAATTTTTAAAAGCAACCCTGACCTCTTTACTGGAACTCGGGAAAGCTAACGAATTGACTCTGTCAATATTAATGTAAACTGCGCGGAAGCTATAATTATTATTAAATAAATTATATCCACTTTTAATGCAATTTTAATTAAAGAAGACCGAATCTGTTTCAGAAAAGTTTCTTAGCGGGACTTCACAAATTTGGAAGCTGACGCTAAAACATCGCCGGAGGTTACAATTCCATTATTTTCCCCTCGATAAGTTAGAAATGTTCATGCTCACTTACCTTTTGCGAGTCGGTTAAGAATCAGATCCTTGTGTTGTGCGGTACGTGGTTCGGGAAGCACCACCAGCAGGTAACAGCCACTAAGGGGCGAAGGTGGAGGATGCTGTTGGTGTTGCTGAGTTGAAGATGGCTGGTTTTGTCGCTCGGTCGACGGCGTGGCACTTTGTTCAGTGGCACCTTCCCCTCCTCCTCCACCATCACCGGCGGGTTCCGTGGTACTCATCTGTAATACAAATTAAAATTCAATTTTGATACCGCATATAATTCAAATTTATAAAACGAAATTATCATTGGAAGGAGGCTCGACGTATTTACCCCTTTTTACGTATTCCAACGAAAGAGGTCTGACGCAAAAAAAGCACTATATCGATTTGACGCTTGACATAACGTCAGTCTATTTTTATGCCTGGTTAGGTCATTGAATCTTGCTGCGTTGTTACGTCATCCACGTCACATATCGACAAGGTCACATGTACAACGTTGTAGCGATACCAGAAATAATGCTAGGGCTTTTTCTTTCAGGACACTCGACTGCGACGCTTCAACCGAGGGGGATCGGAAGTGGGTTACTTAGGGCTAACCCGATGAAGCGAGTAGCACGCCGCAAATCGCCGCGGACAGAATTAGGGGAACCGGGGCGACTGGTGTAAATTTCACCTAAGCAGTTTTCCCGGCGTGCCACACGGTCAATGTGAGAGCCGGCTTTCGACTATGCGCATGATCCAGAGCAACCGTTTTCGTTCGTAAGGTTAAGGCGATTGCGCGAGAATTCGAGTGAGAGCCTATAGATCATTGATCCGGACTGGTCATCGTTTGACGAGCCGTAGGGCAAGGTGTCCAGACAATGTTGGTTGATTGATTTTGAAGTGGGTCGTGGGACAATTCACGCTGCCACTTCTTGCGCAATCTGAACTGCTGGAACAAGCGATACTTTCGGTCATTAAAGTTTAAATGTCGCGCAGACCCGAATAGCTTCGCACTGACTTGTGCCGAAATCGATTGCCACGCGTATCTCCTTCATCGATTGTCCGGTTTTGAATAAACTCGCACCGACATAGGTCACACTACGGCATCAGCTTAGGTGACGATTGCATCATAATGGGAGCAAGTAGATTACACTCTGCTTGATAACCGATCATCGTACGCGTTTATATGGAGAAATCATCGACGAGATCGCTCGAGTTGTGATTTTCAGCGCCCTCTTTACACCCTCGAAACAATTTTATTTCGCAAAAATCAATAAACATAATCTTGTGCAAATTGCACGCTTCAATTGGCTAATTTAAATTTGACATTCATCGTCTCGAATTCAAAGCGACCGAGGCAAAATCAATAATTCAATCGGATCGAAGAATTGACGGAAATTTTGCGACCAGTTGGCTTCGCAAAGAATTGGTGGTCACTCGGCGGAGGGGTAAAATAATCACCCAGGGCGATTTATCGCAATCGTGAGCGAGATTAATTATGGCGTGCACAATGAAGTCACCTAAAATGTGAGGTATTAAATTTTCCAATGAAAGCAAAGTTGGAACAATGAAAACGTTCCACGGTGTCCCAGATTCGGTTAATACGGCCTTGTCGAAATTCCCGTTGGATGGTAATTTTTTTTCTATTTCAGAAGAATTTATGACCAAAAATAATCCACGTCGGGAATAATTGTCACGACTTGCAAAAGGAAGGATTGTCCAAATTGAATTGGGGCTGCAAATGTGCTGCCCTCCGTTGGTATCGGGCTATTTGCATCGATCAGTACGTATTCTCGAATGTATGGTATTCGAAATGTTCAAATTTAGAAGATTTTTTCGCGATTCTAAATTTTGCATCAGCTGTCGAATTAAGTTTCCCCCTGTAAAAATCTGTGTATACGTATATTATCTATATATCATTTCATTTAACTCCACCCTTGTAATTATTTCAATACTCATCTCTCTACATAAGGTATTTAACATTACTTTAAAGAACCCTTACTATAAAATTCATTAATTTCAGTATCTCAGTGGTTATAACCGGATTACAAACATCTAAATTAATTGACAGCCCTCAATGTTTCTCAATCGACACCGTAGTTAAATTCATTTTCAAAAACTTTACTATTGAACGACGGAGAAAAGGGAAACCTATTTCAACCCCTCGTTGCATGACCAACCTACTAATCCCAACCGCTACAGTTAACCTCCTTACCGGTGAACAACGTCACCGTGGAACCTGAGCATAATCATAATCTCGCTGTAATAAGGTGATATCATAAAGCTGGATATGAGGTCCAACGTGACCGTCGCGGACATTTGTTAAAAGCGAATGGAACGTCTAGTGTGTCACCCCACTCCGTATCCCGGCACTGCAGTGCACCTCCGGTAGCGGCAACCCCTCCCGAGCCTAAAGTCACACAGTCGAAGAAAGTTGCTCGTCACCTCGATCCCCTTTTTCAGCCGACAATTACCGTCAGGGTGGCGCGCTCGTTGGACTGTCAACAAAGACTACCCAACCACCTTGACAACTGTCACACTCACCTTCTACTGGTCACTGGCGTTGGCACCGCTTTGCGACGACGAGCTGACAGTCTGGCGCAACGGGGCAACGAAGGGCTGCCTGCGGCCCCAGGCTCCGGGGGGGAGGGTGTTGATTCGCGTGCCCGCACTCGGTCTCGTTGTCGTTCGTGTTTGCCGATTGCAGTAAGAAGGGGGGAAAGACCCTCTCGCGCTCTTTCGCAGCGATCTCGCACGTCCGATATGGAACTGTGTAACAGGGGCAGCAGCGCACTCTACGCGGGCCGCCGGCTCTCTGGCGGATGGCTCTCTCTGACAGCGCTGTCTGCAGAGCCCCGAGGCACCACGCAAGACAGGGAACCCCCTCCGTCGGCGCCAGTCTCGCTGGACTCCAGCGAGACTATTACCAGTCGGACGGGCGCACGCACGCGCCGACACGCTCGCGCGCGCAAGCGTCCAGACGAGACGGCGTCCTCTACTACTGACAATCGCACCCGAGTCTCGCACAGGTGTCGGGAGGCTGCGTCCCGCTCTTTGCGACTTGCGGATGCGACCTTTGCCACGGCCGTCTCATGCAAGGGGAGACACCTAGTCGAGGGTGTTATGCAATTCTCGAAATCGGCCACTGGCCAATCGGCCACAACTACAGTTACATTCACTGAGAATAGTTTCTTTGGAATGATTGATGCAATTTATAGCAAGCGCACCACCCCACCATTAAAATGATTTCTGCAAGCTTTCCTTTTATTTTAGGGAGAAATTTTTAATATTGTTTCATTGATACGAACTGAGATGATTCTTTTCTATGCGTATAAGAATTTATACACTATGAAAGATATGACAAAAAAAATTAGCGTATGTCCGCCTTTTGATCAAAAGTACTACTTTTTAAAACAAAGACACTACACTGAGAGAAATGTACTCAGAATATATACGATTATTGTAACATATTTTTTGTTAACAAATGTTTGTAATCTGAAGGCATAAGGCAGTGATTCTAAAAAGTATTAATACTGATAGTACAACTAAAATGACATTTCAAAAGTATACCCATATTATTTATACATACAAAGCTTTGTTTTTCGATGGCGAGAAATGAACTCAAATTTTTATTTATCTGTCCTTCTTTAGATATTTCAAGTTTAATTGTGCATTACAGAATATGTAATTATTAATTTCAATGATTATAAGTATCAACGCGAAAAATTCCTAATACTGTTAGTAAAATGCCTCACAATATTAGAACAAAACACGAGCAATGCCTTATGCATTCGGTTTACTAACACAAATCGTAATTTACTCAATCATATTTTTCTCAGTGTAGATTTAAATGTTACGTTCGTACTTAAAACTGAAATTTTTACTTTTAAGAATCAATAATTTTTATTGAAAGATGAACATAATCTGAAACAGTTCAAAACAATAATTTTTTTGTCTTATTTTTCTCAGCATACGTAAATCTGTTCAAAAAAGATTGAACGTTGAAAATTGTAGCTTTTTTTTCTAAAAATGTTTCTCTCTATTGGTGCCAGATTTTAATGTACAGAATTTTGTCTGTTATGGTCAAAAGTTGAATGTCATTTAGACAAAAAAATAATCCAATTTTCACCTCGTGAACATAGATTTTTATTGTTATAATGAGCTACTTTTAACATTGTAAAGGAAAGAACTTTTTCAAAGAATGAAATTGAACTTGAAATACTGTAATGGTTACTAGGCGTCGCCGCATAATGTTACCCGCATGCAACGGAGGTTAAACCTTTTAACATCAAATAGCACGAAAAAGCACTAAATTCTTTGCTTGTGTTGGTGTATGCATTCAAATACAATGAATATATAGTACATCCTATATAGTCAATGAAAGTTTTATTGCGGCCCAATAATTACGTGTTTTGGGATGTTAATGAAAATGCAAATGCAAAATTAAAGTAATGATTTGACATGTTTTGTTACACTCACGATCGATCTGTTTATTATTTAGTGGTATCTTTTGATCAATAATCTTTATTAACACTTCACTCTATAAAATCGAGTTAAATACAAACAAGGAATAAAATAAATGTTTTATTTATGTAACTAAATTGTAAGTTATTATTCTATTTCATTTTTATAAACTAAAAAATTAAATTTTAAAAATCAGAGAAAACGAAAACTAATATACTTTACAAATACGTTAACGTAAACTACTTTTGTATGTATTTCAATTTCTATTTGCTTGTGATAAAAAACAATTCTATGTTTTCATTGATAACTAGAAAATTGATAATGAGGTTAGGTTATTAATGGGGAAAAAGTTTATCTCTACATGTAAAAATATTTAGAATTTACGTTTTCTTTGAAAGATAAAGTACTCTAAAGTGATTTCATTTAAAATTTATTCAAATTTAACCAAGCATTTTGTGGGAAATGAAAATGTTCTCATATGGTTTTAATATTTGCATTGTTATTTTCATTTAAGAGAAATTAAAATAGACAATTTAAGTACGTATTTTCGTCTTAAATATTGAAGAAGATAACACACTGAGAAAAAAGTTGGGATAAAAATTATTATACTAAATGT
Source organism: Leptoteleia sp. ZL-2020 (assembly GCA_022817305.1). Taxonomy (NCBI): domain Eukaryota; kingdom Metazoa; phylum Arthropoda; class Insecta; order Hymenoptera; family Scelionidae; genus Leptoteleia; species Leptoteleia sp. ZL-2020. The sequence goes on along the minus strand of JABFPN010001546.1, from coordinate 102 downwards.
AAAAATGGGGACAAATTACAATTCTTGCAATATTTAAAATACATTTTGAAAGAGATTATCAGTATTGTACAAGTTACTATGATACAGTATAATAAAAATGTT